>VYZW01055724.1:85411-103306 GCA_013401315.1 Balaeniceps rex
CCCCCCCCGCCCGTGGCCCGGCGTGGCCCCCCCCCCCCGCCGCAGCGCCAGCAGCGACAGGCCCCCCGCCGCCACCGCCTCCTCCGCCGCCTCCAGCCGCGGGATGATGCGCAGCGGCTCGCCGCCCGTGTGCATCTCCACCGTCTGCAGCACCAGGCCCGAGGGCGAGTGCGGCGGCAGCCGCCGCCCCNGAAGTAGCTCGGCGGAGCCGGAGGACCTGTTGCTGGGTTACCGGGATGTTCCACTCCGGTAGGACGGGCCGGGCCGGGCCGAGCCGGGCGGAGGACACCGAGTGGGTGGGAGGGCTGTCAGCGGCCGGACCGGGCCGGGCCGGGCCGGGCCGGGCCGGGGGTGGCGCTCGGTGCCTCTCGGCTTCGGGGGAGCCGCGGTGTGCGGTGCGAGGCCGGGCGCCGCGGTAACGCGGGCTGCGCTCTCCCTGCAGCTGTGGACATCCAGCCCGCCTGCCTTGGGCTGTACTGCGGCAGGACCGTCCTGTCGCTCAACGGCTCCGTGGAGACCTACGGGGACTGCGGGGTAAGTGGGGCGCGGGCGGGGCGCGGACTGGGGAGGGGGGATGGCCCCGCTCCCTGCCGGGCTGGGCACGGCATTGGCGCCCCGGCGCGGACCTCTCCGGAGGCTGATGCGGATCCCGCTGTAAGCGGCACAGCAGTCCAGCCCCGAGATGCCTTGGGGAGCAGGTGGAGATGAGGGCTGCGACGGCGGCCAGAGCTCCCTTATGGAAAGCAGGAGTTGCTCAACAAAACGTTCCCCAAAAGAGGTGCTGAGGGCTCGGTGCTAAACCAGAGCCGAACGGAGGGGCTGCGAAAGTTGGAACAGAACGGGATGGTATGGAGCAGAGCTGTGCTGAAATCGCTCTGCCCACTGATTTTATTGGAGTACTAAGGGAGAGCAAGATCCAGGGAGGGTGGAATGAACGGGGAGCAAGAAACTCTGTGGGGCAGTGGTTGTGAGTGGCCTGGTGAATGAGCGTAGTGATGAAAGGGCGGTGGAGTGACAGCGGGAGAGGAAAAGGGAGTCTCAGATGAAGCCTTTTAAACATCCTTCACCTCTGTTTATATTAAGAAATAAGGGCCAGGGAGAGCAAGGCCAGCCTAAGCTGAGAAATTGCTGAGGTTAATGTTCCATCTCTTTAAAAATCTGATAAGTGTCTTGCCCCAGTACTACTTCAAGGTGTTTTTCCAGCAATGAGTTGTTATTGGTACTCGAACGCTTTGTAAATACAGTTGTTGCTTTTTGTAGGTATGCCCTAGAGGTCAAAGAACCGATGACAACAAAATCTGCCGGGAATGTATGGGATCTCCAGACCGCTATGACTGGCTGTACCTTGGCTTCATGGCCATGCTTCCCCTGGTTTTACACTGGTTCTTTATTGAATGGTATTCAGGAAAAAAGAGGTTTGTATATCCCTCCTTTTAAAAAGTTATTTAAAAATGGAAATCTCATATCCATGAGTGATCAGTCTGAGACACTGAATTGACCTGTCCAGCAGTTCATGCTGTTGGTTGAGCTGATACAGTAGCATGTACGCTTTGGGCAGCTGGAGGGGGATTTTGTTTGCAAATGTAAGAGTCCTGCAGGTCCTTCTCACCAGTCTCTGCCCTGAGGACATGGTCTGTATCTCTTTAATGTGGTGGTGCCCAGTCCGTCTGGCAATTTGGGCTGGGTTGGGTTTCGCAGTAGTGGGCAGGAGCAGCGCGCTGTGTCATCCCTTCTCTCCTGGGCCAGACCTACTACCTGCGGAGGCCCCAATCAGCGGTGCTGCGCACGGGCAATGAGAGAATGGGTTTGAGTTCTCTCTTTAGGAATACGTATACTGGGTTTTGGTCCTGATAGCATAGCTGATGTAACCTTTACATCAACATGGTGCATCAAGGAAGTTCTGTAAAACGGGGGTTTAACACCACAGCTGCATGTGGCCATTAGGTGCTAGACTGCAACTTTTAAGAAGTAATGACTCTGGAGAGTACCAAACTGAAAACATAGGGGACTGAGAGCGTTTAATATATTAATATATACCATCTTTAACAAGGACTTGCAGCTTTGAAAATTTTGCTTATATCATATGTAACAATGTCATCCCTTCTGAGACATGTTCTGTCTTATCCTCACTGCTGCTTTCTTTGAAACTGCAACAGCATGAGCGTTGCTGTCCCTCACCTGACAGGATGCTTATGCTACAGCAAGCTTTCATTTAAGAAGCTGGAACGTTGTTCAATCACATTTTACACAATAAATCATCTGAGATTGTAAATGCGTTTTCACATTCAGCTTCAAATACTCAACTTTTTATTCGAGCAGCATTGTCCTATCCTTGGTTACACTGAATATTAATTCTGTAGAAGTTTCTGTACTGCATGGCCCTCCACTTCTCAGTCGGCGTTGAGATTTCCTTCAGCGTTAGCGAAATAGTAGTAAATCTCTCTTTCTCCTTCCACAGTTCCAGCGCCTTGTTGCAGCACGTCACTGCCTTGTTTGAGTGCAGCATTGCAGCAATTGTTACGCTGCTCGTCAGTGACCCCATCGGCTCTCTGCATATCCGCTCCTGCAAGGTGAAGAAGCTTTCGGACTGGTACACCATGCTTTACAATCCAAGTCCCGACTACATCACCACAGTGCACTGCACTCACGAAGCAGTCTATCCCCTGTGAGTCTAAAGGCTTTTGTACTCCTGTCTGTCCCTTCCATTTATACAACCATGTTTCTGTCCACGCCTCTTCTCAAAGCTGCAAAAAGTGTTCAGATATAACTCGGACCAGTGAGTGTCAATCCCTGAAGTCTTTTCATGCATTGAGCTGTTTAATGCGTGAAACACTTAGCAACACCCAACGACTTTCTGAGTCATCAAAGAAGGTGGCATAGTCCAGGCTATTTAGCCATGAAGTTTAAGACTCTGTTTTTGTTCCCCTTTGCTGCATCTTGACTGTTTCCCCTAGGAAAAGCGAGCCCATCATTCTGTGTTTACATCCTTTGATTGTAAATTCATTAGACTTGACTGACTCTAACCCCAAATTCCCTCGTTCTGAGTTGAGTCTGCAGGAGAAGAACAACTGCACATTTTAAGGAATTTCTCTTTCTTCTTTTTTTTTCAGGTACACCATTGTGTTTATATATTATGCCTTCTGTCTTGTGTTAATGATGCTACTTCGGCCTCTTCTGGTGAAGAAAATTGCCTGTGGTTTAGGAAAGTCTGATCGATTTAAAAGCATTTATGCAGCACTGTACTTCTTCCCTGTCCTCACTGTGCTCCAGGCCGTTGGAGGAGGCCTGCTCTGTGAGTTCTCTCCTAATAGGACTGATAAACATACCTACAAACGCACACTAACAGATGACTTATGGGAGGAAGACAAGGAGGGGAGGGACATGACGCTCTTTTCGCTTTGAGAATAAGGATGTTGTTTAGGGTTATTGTGAGGAGTCTTACCTGAAAAGGTTGCTCATTAGTAGCCCTGTCCTAACCAGGCTCCTGCCCAGCACTGCTTTGCCTCTGCCGGTGCTGCTAGGGACTGTCCCTGTCCCAAAAAGGGAATAGAGGGGGTATGAGAGGAAATTCCACATTCTGCTAAGGTAGAGTTTGTCTGATTTCAGAGATGGATTGAAGTATAAGTTTGGGGAGATCAGCTATTTTTGGTTTAGCTTCCAGCATACTTGTCACATGAAGGGGACAGGTGCCACAGAATCCCTGCTCAGCCTGCTTCTCTCATTGTCTGCCTTTTTCAATTAGTGATTTAAGTGTACAGTAACTCCACCTAGAAATATTCGCATCGATTGCATTTGACAAAAGTGAAATTTGAAAACCTAAGACAGAGTAGTTCTTGGCTGACCCTTACTGCTGTGTGTGTTCAATGTGATGGTAAGAGGTGGGCTATAGTAGCTTAGTTTACTTCACACCCATGGTCATACATGGAAGAGCTGTCTCTGCTGAAATGTATATAACACATTCTTTTTCCTGCTAATGTGTTCAATGTTTGCCTTCAGATTACGCCTTCCCTTACATCATACTGGTGTTGTCTTTGGTTACACTGGCTGTGTACATGTCTGCTTCTGAAGTGGAGGTAGGTAAACATGTTTCCTATGTTAAAACTCGTAACATAAAGTACTTGAATGAGCAGAGACCACATTGTCTCTTGCCTTTTCTTGGCGGTGTATTCTGCGTTTAAGCCTCTTCCTTTATGACTTCCCTTAGCTGGAGGAAGCTCCTGCGAGGCTTCCCTCTTGTGGTGCACTGAGAAACTGTGTTGCGTGCTGGAAAGGCTCGAACCCAGGAGGCTTCATACAGTCTCTGTGCACGACCTAGAACATCTCTTAAACGTTGGGTACTAGGTAACGGGCTGCATGCTAACAGGGTACTGTGTTTGTTTTGCAAGTCTTTCAAGGATCTTCTTGTCAGGAAGAAAAGGCTTGTCGTCCTCTTCAGCCACTGGTTACTTCATGCCTATGGAATCATCTCCATTTCCAAACTGGATAAGCTTGAGCAGGACCTCCCATTGCTTGCCTTGGTACCTGCGCCTGCCCTCTTCTACTTACTGACAGCGAAGTACACCGAGCCATCACGCATACTCTCAGAAGGTGGAAATGGACATTAAAAGGAGCCTGTGCCAGCAACGCTGTCCTCATGATCTGGACTAAGCAATGGTAGTACTTGTTACATTTTGGAAACTTCTGTTTTAAAAGAAGTTATTTATGTACAAGCCTTCTCAGTAAAATGCCTCCGAGTAAGACTGTAATATCAAAAAGCTGCACTTTGTATTCTTCGTATCTGGTATAGATGGAAGGGAATGTCTTTGTATCTATTTATCACTGTGAATCTGTACAAAAAGCTTGTGCCACATTCTTGTACAGTGGTTTGCTTGTATATGTTTATTTCCTAAGACAATGTTTTAGGTGTTGTTTGAATAAAACGAGAGCCTGGTTTTCAGTAGACTTGCAATAAAACAAATAGAGCTTGAATATATATATTCTAGCTTCTATCCCCCACTAGTGGAAACAGACTTCCATCTTCCTTCCATCAAAAAATAAAATATGTTGAGCAGCTCCTCATTTATTCCTCATGATGCTTTAGTCTGACTGCTAGGAAGAAGGAGAGGAAATGTGTTGTAACATTCTCTATAAAGTATAGTTTATGCTCTGTGTACTTCATGCACGGAAAGCTCTTCCTGGAGATGATTAAAGAGTACTATGCTTCCCACTAAATCCATTTTCTTATACCTTGACTATAAATTTCCATCTAAGAACAGATTAAAGATTTTCTTTTCCTGGTAGTTGTCAGCCAACCACTTGCTGCGGGTAGGCCTGTGAAGCATCCGTTAACTACGTATGGGTGAAGCTGCCTCTGTGCCTTTCAGCACAGTCACCTTTGCTTCCACCTGTGAGAGTGCTTCGTGCCTTTCGCCTGTTCATCGGTGGTGCCAACAGCTCACACCTCTTGCCCTGTGGCCGCAGCTGTACCTGTACTGCAGCAACAGCAGCGGTCAGACAGAAGTGGAGATTAGCAGCTGAGAAAGGAACAGCTCTTTATGCAATATCAGCACTGCAATGATAGAAATTGCCAGAATGACTGAAGTGCAAAACCAGCACAGATTTAATAAAAAGAAGTGGAGATTCCTTATCTCCTTAAAGAGATACCATTATCTCTGCTCTACATTCATGTCGTGGTTTAACCCCAGCTGGCAACTAAACCCCACAGAGCTGCTTGGTCACACCCTCCCCCCAGTGGGATGGGGGAGAGAATCGGAAGGGTAAAAGTGAGAAAACTCGTGGGTTGAGATAAAGACTGTTTAATAGGTAAAGCAGAAGCCGTGTGCCCAAGCAAAGCAAAACAAGGAATTCATTCCCTACTTCCCATGGGCAGGCAGGTGTTCAGCCATCTCCAGAAAAGCAGGGCTCCATCACACATAACAGTTACTTGGGAAGACAAACGCCATCACTCCGAATGTCCCCCCTTCCTTCTTCTTCCCCCAGCTTGATATGCTGAGTATGATGTCATATGGTATGGGATATCCCTTGGGTCAGTTGGGGTCAGCTGTCCCGGCTGTGTCCCCTCCCAGCTCCTTGTGCTCCCCCAGCCTGCTCGCTGGTGAGGTGGGGTGAGAAGCAGAAAAGGCCTTGACCCTGTGTAAGCACTGCTCAGCAGTGATGAAAACATCCCTGTGTTATCAAGACTGTTTCCAGCACAAATCCAAAACATAGCCCCATACCAGCTACTGTGAAGAAAATTAACTCTACCCCAGCCAAAACCAGCACAATTCATCAAAATCTTTATGTGAACACCTTGATAAGAATTACTGAAGAGCAGAAGGGTCCAAGAAGGCTGGGCATTCTTCAAGAAGGAAGTCTTAAAGGCACAGGAGCAGGCTGTCCCCATGTGCCGAAAGACGAGCCGGCGGGGAAGACGATCGGCCTGGCTGAACAGGGAGCTCTTGCTGAGACTCAGGAAAAAAAGGAGAGTTTACCACCTTTGGAAGAAGGGGCAGGCAACTCAGGAAGAGTACAGGGACCTCGTTAGGTCAAGCAGAGAGGAAATTAGAAAGGCAAAAGCCCAGCTAGAACTCAATCTGGCCACTGCTGTAGAGATAATAAAAAATGTTTCTTCAAATACATTAACAACAAAAAGAGACACAAGGAGAATGTCCATCCTTTATTGGATGCGGGGGGAACATTGCCACCAAGGATGAGGAAAAGGCTGAGGTACTTAATGCCTTCTTTGCCTCAGTCTTTAATAGTCAGACCAGTCATCCCCAGGGTATTCAGCCCCCTGAGCTGGAAGATGGGGACAGGGAGACCTTATCACCCTCTACAACTACCTGAAAGGAGGTTGTAGCGAGGTGGGTGTTGGTCTCCTCCCAAGTAGCAAGCGATAGGACAAGAGGCAATGGCCTCAAGTTGTGCCAGGGGAGGTTTAGATTAGCTATTAGGAAAAACTTCTTCACGGAGGGGGTTGTCAAGTATTGGAACAGGCTGCCCAGGGAAGTGGTCAAGTCACCATCCCTGGAGGTATTTAAAAGATGGGTAGACGAGGTGCTTAGGGACATGGCTTAGTAGTGGACAGGTACGATTGGACTTGATGATCTTAGAGGTCTTTTCCAACCAAATGATTCTATGATTCTGTGATTCTGTGCTAAAACTAAAACTTCTGAGGCTGTTTGGAAGTGAGGTTTTGGCCTTGCTGAAGCCAAATATCCACTGACAGACTCTAGTCTTCTCTCTGTATTGTACAGGAAGATACCCAAAGTGGTGTCCTGTATATTAGTCACCAGTAACTTAGTGCTATAGAGGGTCTGGAAGCAGTGCTGAAGGTCTAAACACAGAGGGAAGAGCAATAGGACGATCCTCTCAAATTAAACTCTTCCTACTGTACGGATCCTTGGCTGTAGCAGTGCAAATAACAGTGTATATTTCTGTAACTGTGACAGTAATGCCTTTTTTATTCTATTCCCTATCAGCACTGCTGAGGACAGAGCCTGCCAGCAGCTCAGGGGCTCTGAGTGGTGTCATCGCAGACAGGCTGCCTCGGGATGTCACTCTCCTCTTTCTCCATAGAAGGTTTGATTTCATTACATCTGATACGCCTTTCCTGACAGCTTTTTTCTGTGAAATGCCAATTGACAGGTTCACTGCTTCTAAAAACAGTGTGCAAACAAACTAGGTCTTGCATGCAGAAGTAAGGTTTTATTTAGGGATTAAGGAAGTAATTGATCTCCTTAAGGAAATCAAATAAATTCTGTCTATACTGCTACGTAGAAAACGTAGTTTGCAGACACACGAACTTAGAGGACAGTTCTAAAAGTATGGTTTTAAAACTCATGTGTTAAAATGCCATTTCCATAACTGACAGAGTCATAGGCATATTTTTCTTTAACATGTCCTAAACAAAGTTTTGCATCTACATTTGCACGGCTGTCACATCAGTACACGCACAGCAGGCACGTGAGCAGCCAGTGCAGCACTGTGCAGGAAAAGCCATTTGCAAAGGTGCAGTACTGAGGATTGTACACTTTTATATGCATTTACGTGTATGGACTATACGTATTGGGTTTCAATGTTGGGCTATAGCTTGTTTTTAAAAAGAAAAGTAACAACAAGTCCCAGGTAACATTAGCTGTGTAAAGAGTACATATTTTGATAGGTCTAGAGAATCGTGTTAATTTTAAAGGCTGCAGAATGAGGGACTCTGTTACAAGCAGAGCTTGCAGGAAGGCAGTGCACCCCATGGACCGTGCGTGGTGTAACCAAACACTGACCTTCCTGCTGGGCTCCGGTGCTTTAGCCTTCAGCAAAACCTGGAATGTAAAATACAAATTAATAAACTCTTTTTATCACCTTCTCTCACTAGCATAAAAAAAGTGTCATGGCAGCCAAAGTTTTAGGTAGACACAGCTAAATTAATACACGTGGTTTTGAGTGATTAAGCAATGTTTTTGCGCAGGCTCCTTGTGAAGAAACCTGCCCTGCACAATTGACACAGAAAATAATGCTGGCGCTGGCCTTCAGATGAAGCAGGATTCTCTTCTGCTGTATGTTCACCATCATAGAATCATAGAATGCTTTGGGTTGGAAGGGGCCTTTAGAGGTCATCTAGTCCAACCCCCCTGCAGTGAGCAGGGACATCATCAACTAGATCAGGTTGCTCAGAGCCCCATCCAACCTGACCTTGAGTGTTTCTAGGGATGGGGCCTCCACTACCTCTCTGGGCAACCCGTTCCAGTGCTTCACCACCCTCATTGTAAAAAATGTCTTTCTTATATCTAGTCTGAATCTACCCTCCTTTAGTTTAAAACCATTACTCCTTGAATCCTTCCCCACTCTGCCTGACGTCCTTCCAGGGACATACCCTTCCTCTAAAAATTCATCATTCCTCTCCCTGGTTTCCTGTCACATTATCCAGACCCAATGATTCCACAGCAGCCTGTATGCCGTAGCCTTTCAGCTTTAATGTGTATAAAAACCACATTCTGTAACAAGAGAATGGTCGTACAGTGACTAAACCTGTGACTCATTACAAATGAGACCTCTGTGAACCAACAAGTAAAGCAGATATCTATAGGTTTGAGTTAAAAGGAGGCACTGAAGCAAGTGATTCATATGTGCCTAGGGCCCCTGTGTAATATCACCCCTCCCCAAGACAAGAGTATAGAATATTGTTCATTTAAATGGAAACAGCAGTACAAATTGCCCACATGTAACATTCTAGAGAACATAAACATTAATTAACCATATAGTCCTATAGTGATAACCATGCAACCACAAGTTGCAGGAGCTGGGGGTCTGTTAGTTTTATTTATGTGGGAAAGCAAACATATAGTTCTGGAAACATCAGTGATGCTCAGACTATTTTACAGCCCCCTCACTGTTATTATCACAAGCCTTTAGAAAGTGGAAATTAAAGATAAAAATATCCAGGCTGTGTTATAAAGCATGCCTAGTTCTTGTAATAAATGTACCACTAGGTGTCAATCTGCAGGAGAGTGATCAGATAGAACACGGCTGTACTACCTGTTTTTTGTCACAAACTGCTAAGAATTAACATATTCTGGGATTTAAAAAAAAAAAGAAAAAAAAGGTGGAAAAGAAAAAGTTTAGTGTATCTTACAGTGATCATCCATTCTAGATTTTTTGTCAAACAGAGAAGTCAGTCCTTCCAGCTTATTTTGTAGCCTGCTATTAATATCACCAATCTTTTCCTCTCGTTGTTGAATTTTTGCTCTTAGAGCTGTCACTGTGTTCAGTATTTCCTGTTCATTCTCCAGAAATTCCTGTAATGACACAGAGTTAAGAAACTTAGTTTGTTTATCTTGTTTTCCCACAGCTTGAGACCTGTAGCTCTGCTGAAAGTTTTCATTAACTACCCAATCCTTGCATAAAAAAGCAAAGCTTGCCTTTCTAATGGAATAACAGGTGAAAAACTTTCTTATGTGATAGTTCGGTTTAATTCCTGTTCAAAATGAAGGCTAACCCCAACTGGAAAAATATTACAAGGCTGATGAGCTGGATGTAGAACAGCAACAATGTTATTAGATACAGGGGGACTGCACAGGTTTAAGGATTGAACGTAAGACCAGCAAAAGGAACAATATTGGGAAAAGTTTTTATAGCCAGGACTTTTATGCAATGCTGGAAAACATAGGTTTAATACTTCACCCCTGCTCAACTTCAAAAATTGTAGTGCTTTATTTGCAATATGAATTTTATTTTTTACATGGTAACTGAAATATATTTATGTAAAACAGTATGACAGAAAATTGAAATTCACCTTTTGAATAAAGCTCTCCTCTGACCATCCCTTCAGAATAAGATCTACAACAGAGGCAACAGTTAAAATGTGGTAGATTGCTGTGCCAAAAAAAATACATAAGGACTGAAAGATATTCTTAAAAAAAAGTCACTTTTTTGTTCTGAAATCATTATTGTTACCATGAAGCACTGCTAGGTCATTCAGGATTTTGACTGTTGCTGACTTGTGGTTTTCTGCTTCAGAATCCATTGCAAAAATATCTTCTTTTATCTGTGCATTGCACTGTGAAAAAAATAATTACAACAGAATACTTGCCACAGGTTCTAAATAATTTCCAAGTGGTTTCACTGTTTCTAGAGAGATCAGGAAGAATAAGCCAAGTTTTAGCTTATGGAAGTAGAAAGGTTAATGTATTCCTCTGGACACGCTTTCTTTCAACTACAGCACCCATGTCATCTTGTTGAACAAATTTTAGTGGTTGCCAAAATCAACACAAGCCAGCTATGTCTATGCTACCAAATAAAATGGACGAAGACACTGAGAACAGCTGGAGCAGCACAGTTCATGTGCAAACAGGGAAACTTCTTCACTCGCTCCCCCAAAATAGGATGGACTCATTCACACTCGATCAGCTCTACCAGTACCCAGCTTGTGCTGTCCCAGATTTGGCTGAAATGTGTTAGGTGGCCCTGGTCAGGCACAATAAATAGCATTCCCTGGCGCAATATAGGCATCAGAAAAATCAGAGCTTCTCAGCTTCTGTTAGTGAACTGAACATACGGAGAGGGATGTTTGTAGTGTAACCAAGAGTTTTCTTCCTGAGGGAAGCCTTTTTTTCCCTAAGGATATAATCAGATAGGGCTGCAGAGTAGCTGGTACCTAGCATCTGCAGTGCTAGCACGCACACATTCAGGCAGCTGCCCTTGCAGCAGTAGAGCTCTGTGCTTGCAGGCAGCAAACAGTGCACAGGGTTCAGATCAGCTCAGAGATGTAGTCCACGTGGCTGCACAAATGTGGGTTCGGGTCCGGATGGCAGCCTGGTAACAGTTGGCAATAAGACCACTTTTACTTCATGTGTTCTACAGGGAAGGAGATTCTACTGCTCTGATAGCCTAGGGCCTGAAACATATACAGAATATTTTCAAAAGCATATATTCCAAATTGCACAGGCCTATTCTACATCTCACGTTCATCTCAGCCCCCTTCATGCGGCAGGAAGGTCTTTTCCTACAATCCCTGGCTGAACGCAGCAGATATACGATATTGATTATGCCTCAGGGAGATGCCTTGTCCTTGGATATTCCTCTTTGTTTCCTTCCAAATTAAACACAGCCCCATACAGTCATTTAAAAGGCTAGGTCTGCCCTGTGCTGTTTATGTTTCATCATCTTCCATGGCTAGTTCTCTGTGAAATGAAAAATGAACAGAGAACTTCACCCTGAGAAAGAACACTGTTAAGCTTCAATATACTCACTAATTTGAATCTGCAGTTCTCAGTGTTCACAATGTCAAGTTTCCTGTTGATCTCATAGATGTCTCGTTCTAGCAGCTTCATACTCTCTGTATGATTTTTCAACTGGAGAATTGCAGCATCACGCTTGATCCGCAATTTGTTCCTCAGCTCCAGCTGTTAATAATAAACTTTTCACTGCTAACTGATCTTTATATAGGATTTTTGCAATTAAATAAAGTGAAAAGATCTTTTGTTATGTGGCAGCTTTCATTTAAAAATTTCCCAGTACCATCTGAGACAGGTATATATGCCCTCTTACCAACAAGGAGGAAGAGATACGGAGTGGGGAAGTGATTGCTTATGGTCCACAAGAAAGGAACCAGCTCTGACGTGAAGTGACCTTCCTGCTGCAGGGTCACCCAATGACAGGAACATCACTTTTCTGTCACTGGAGGCTCAGGTGTACACAACTGTTTTGTTGTGCTATTCCTATTCTAATATGGTTGGAGAAACAGGTCTCCCTTTTCTGAACAGAGACAATTTTTGTGTTGATGTGGCTTCTGTGGAGCTCATCAGAGAGCTTTGCCCATTACCACACCACTGGGACATGAATCCTGCAACCTGACCAGCCTCAGAAGAGCCCTTTATGTAGTTTATTGAGCTTGTCCTATGCTTCTCAATAACTAAAGACACTTTAATTCTTCCCATTAACACCAGAAGGTGTGACTGTGTTCCTCTTCCACCTAAGAGTTTTGTTCTGGCAGAGAAACAGAAAGCAAAAGCAATCTGATTGTTTGCCTGGGATGTACAGCCCAGCTGAAGCAAGCTCTGGCCAGGCTGCCTGATGGCCAGCAGCCCTACGCAAAGGGCCCCAGTACATACTGGGACTGGTTGTGTATGGACCACAGAAATGGCCAGTGCGGGCACAGCAGGTCTGACATGCACTGTGGCTGCCGCACTCAGGCTCATCAGCTGCAGCAGGTCTGAGGGTGGCTGTTAGGCAGTCACTGTGCGAGCTCTGCAGGGACACTCTGGCTGGGAGCAGTAGATGTCCCATGCCTCAGACGTTTTGAGCCGCTGCAACTACCCCCACAGCTATACAAGTTTCTCTCTCCTCACACTGGTGCTGATTGAATGCCTGAAGTCAGAAACAAGAAATAGAGGTAAAGAGGCAAGGATACAGAAAAAAATTTCAAATATGAGTTACTGAAGTGGCAGAAATTCCTGCCCTAGCAGTAGCAAGCATCCAAATAGAAGCAGGTTCACAAATGCCCTTAGTTCACCAGCTTCTTTATGACTTGCTCACGTGCCTAAGGAATGCAAAACCAAGCACAGGGGCAGCTTGATATAAATGCTGGGTTACAGGCTGAGCTGAGATCTGAAGCATCCCCCAGATGGGAGCACAGCAATGGAGAGGAAGGTATGGCCCCAGGCCCAGCCTGTCTCCCCCAGTCCCAGTCTCCGTGGATGGTCTTTACTGGGAGAAATAAAGTTCGTGGTGGAAACTTTGCAGAAGTAGTACAGCTAAGTTTTAAGTTACTACCATGTCCTCCTTGAGCTTCCCAGTAGTTTTGATTGACTGCTGAATGGCTCTTTTGACTCGTACCTCTTCATCTTTCTTTTCTACAAAGCAGAGAAAGGGTTTTTAGACAGTGTAATGACTGAACATTAGAGTTAAGCTGTTATAAATAAAACTAGGTTCTATCAGTAAGTGACTTGTTTAACTGGTCTGGCACATTTTTTAAAATTCTTTATATTTGTGTTATGGCCATGTCTTTAGATTCCAGCTGTTGCAAAGAGCTCAGTTTATATGTGTTTCATAGTCCACCTGAGCCACAGGCAAACAAAGGGTTATGGCACTCCATTTTTGGAAACAGCAAGAGAAAGCCCCACTATGTAGAGGAGCTACTTAATACTTACTAAAAAATGATTTCCTCAGTTCTTCGTATTCTGTATACTTCTCTTCTGTTTCTCTTTGGGTTTCTTCCAAGGTTAGCCTGCTTATGTTTAATTCTTTTTCTTTTTTAAGTAGATTTTCAGTTGCAGTTTTGATGTCATTCTTTAATGAAACTAAATATTAATCAATAATCTATGGAAGCAGCATTTAATGCATTAATAATTCAACATATCCAAAGAAAAAAAAAAAAGAGAGAAAAGAATACTGGAAGTGATGCCAAGAGGTCATCTTAGTCCATCTCTCTGCTCTACAGCAGAATCAATTAGACCTAAGTACCCATGACAGATGTTTGATTTGTCCTTAAAAACCCTAGTGGTAGAGAAACCCTGTCTCAGACAACTGATTCCAGGGTTTTATTATTTGTGCTGTCAATGCTTTCTTAGGGCCTAACCTTTTCTTAAATTAAATCTATTCTGTTCCCTGTTATTTGTCTCAACAAGTGGACAAGGAGAAAAGCTTATCATCTTGCTATGAATTTTTATTTATTTGGTAGTTACTACCATGTCTTCTCTCAGATTTACCTATTTTAAAAGGAAAAGCTGCACATTTCTTCAACCTTTTTTTGATCATCTTTACTGAACTCCTCTTGGATCTCAAAATAATCTACATCCTCCTTTAAATGAGGTGATCAATACCAGACACTGTACTCCAGCTGTGTCCTACCAAAACCAGCTAGAGTAGAGAACATACATCATAAGCCTTGCCAGGCTATCTGCCTTTTTATATAAACTGGTTTGACAGTTGCCTTTTTCATTACTACAAATCTTTGTTGACTTATGTTCAACTTTTCAGCTTTAGTTCTATTTATTACCACCTAAATAACTCGCTCGTGATGGATTTGTACAGACAGCTGTTTCTACCTAAATGCAAAAATATGGACTTTTTTATTAGGACCTTTTTTACCCCACATTACTTCTCCAACTTGCTACAATAATTCTGGATTCTAGTTCTGCCCTGCAGAGGGTGCTCTGGCTCTTATCGTGTTTGTCATCTGCAGATACAATAAGCATTCGCTCTATCCTATCACCCGAATTATTAAGGAAAAAAACAGATTAATTCCAGTGTGAGAGCAGATCTCCTGCAAACTAACAGGGACCATTATTCTATTTTGTCAGTAAAGCATGGGTAACTAGTATCTAGGATGATTTTTCCGACTGTTTTTGTACCTGGGATTCTTCAGCCTGGAAAAGAGACAACTGAAGGGACATACAATAAACGTGTGTAAGAATCACACACCTTTGCTGGAGAAGATGAGAAGACAACAGTTGTTCACTGTTTCTCATAACACAAGAACTGCAAAATGCCGATAAACTTTTGAGACAGCAGGTGTAAAACAAAAGCAAATTCTTGTCCTTATTAAATAAATTATATGTTAGAGGTTGTTATGGAGGATAAATGTATATGTGAGCTAAGACAATCAATCAGTGATAGGAGAATATTGCACTGAAGATCCAGCATAGTATGAAATTCCATCAAAAGCTATTAAATGCAGATACCATCTCCATCCCAAGAAGTTCCTGACACTTCATTTGTCACGGAGATTATACAGAAGAAGGGTCATTCTATATTTGACTGTTCTTACATTACTTCTCCAAGCAGGACTATTGATCACTACAGAAGACAGGATCCCTAGTAGGACCAACATTGTGTCTTACCCAATATGGCTATTTTGGGAACTGAAGTTGATTTGAGCTTCACTCACCTATTCTTGATGTGCACTTAAATATAATCATGAATAGCTCTGAAATGGCTTCAGCCACTTAACTACCTGAAGGTGAATTTCATTAGACTCAGATGATCTGGAGGCATCTGAGTTCTCTAGGTATGCTTGCTAACTGGTTCCTTCCCTATCCTTGCCTGAAATGTTACTTTTCTGATGCTGGCATTACTAGACTGGGCTTTTGATTGTGCTGACCCGTCAGTGAAGCAAACAAAACTTATGCCTTACCACAAAATGGAGTGCTTTCATGTTATTTCACATGTCTTTTCCTATCAGCATGTCATTCTGTGGCTTCACCTGTCTCATGTTGTTGCTCCATGCCCAGCCATAAGCACATTTTTTCAATTATGCTAATATTTGTTTAATACAAATGTAATTACAATGCTCCTGGATCTGAGTTGTATCTTCCCCTATAACAGGGTTTACCAGACTGGGAATCTTTGCACTCTGTTACGTCAACATGGGAAGAAGAACTATTAGCTCTTAAAGACTAAGCAGATCATCAGCTAAATGCCATTACAAATATGTACATTTTAATATTTCTGTCCCATTCCTTAGCTTTAAAAAAATCTGACCTTTGGTTTTAAAGAAAAAAACCCCAAGTCTAATTCGATGGATGTGCATCTCTCAGCATAGTGGAATCTCATCTTGTTTAGGACCAAAGAAACATAAGTCACGAGTTAAATGACTTTTCAGTGGAAAAATACATCTCTGTTCTTTTGCTGCAATAGGTAAAAACACAGAAAGGGAGAACAGGAACAACTTATACAGACTGGGAGACTTGAAGAAGAATATTAAGAGAAAGACAAGATGACACACAGGAAATAAAGTCATAGAAAGAAATGAAACTGGGCCCAGGATGTGAAGTAACACCAGGACTCTGAACTCGGTTCTTTACAGGACATTAACGTCAAATGCCGCACTACATGTTTTTGTTCCCTCTGAGACTCTGAAGTCAGGTAAGACGTACCCACTCCTGTGATCAAAGACTAGAAATATCAGAAAACATCAAAGTATAGATGTTCAGATATGCTCATGAGCTGTATTTTTTTTTAAGGACTGTAGCAGAAGGATGGGTAAAAAGAATGAAAAAACTCAAAAGTATGGAGGAGACCAGACGAAATGGCTCCCTTGGCAGATACAGGCATGTGAAGAAGGCAGAGCAAGAAGTCTCATTTCTATGGACTACTTTGATATCATGCATCACCATGATGCTCCACATAGAGCCGAATGCACCTGGTCTGACATGACTCTTACAAAGGAATTTATTCGCCTTACACAGACCATCTCCATGAGACAGCATTCAGACAGAATCATTTTGCAGATGAAAATAGTGGAGAGCAAGTGCAAGAAAATTCTGAAAGCTCCAGAAGAAAAATGGGGAATAAAAAAAAGCAACTTCAATTGTTTCATCAAAATGGTTGGAAAAGAAAGCAAAGCAGTAAAACAGTTAAAAAAGGAGAAAATGTTCGAGTGTGTCACTGAATGAAAATAAACAGTTACAATTACTTTTTCAACCTGGCTCTGTCCAGGCCACAGAGGAAAGGGTAACCCTCTGATAACAGTTTCATCAGCACTATATTAGATGAGAGAAAAACTTTTAGAATGGATCATATTAAAGAAAAGACAGCGAGAGAGAGTCAAGGTATATTTAGCATCTCTTTTGTATATTCTGCATAGCTCAACTGCCAGAAAGAGCATGAGAATGAATCCAGTGCAATTGTTTATTTAGCAGTGACAGTCTCCGCCCTGATTTTTAGGGAAGCTTGAGCAGTTACATGACCGTAACTGTCTTGCGTGATATGGGAGCATAACCTCTCCACCAGCAAAATGTGAAAGATCCTCAAGGCCTTCTGTAAATCTACCTTTCTAAGGTCAGACATACAAAGATGATATTTCCTACACTCCTGGCATCTGATTTATCCTATCTCAAACCAGACTGTTGAACAAAAGTCAGACAGTTTCCCTGGGGATAGAGCATATGCTATATACCAAAGATCGGAGAAGTGCTTGAAATCTTTGAAAGCTCTGCATAGGTCATATTCAGCATTTCAGTGGCCTACTTTCTTTGGGAAAGAAAGCTCATCAGTGTTCTTTTTAAAGAACACTGACACTAAGTAGCCTTGGGTTATGTCTTGCACACCATCAGTCACTCCAATAGATTTATAGCAACAATAATTCAGAGGAAAATTTGACTAGTGTCTAAAACCAAGCTGTCATATTTCCATGAACATTGGCCTGTTTACCAAAAATGGTAAAATAAATTCTACATTAACAGGTTACACATTGGGGGGATCACTACAAAGCTAAACTAGACTCATCTAGTTTAGACCAGACTGAATCTGGTCCTGCGCATATTTTTATTTTAAAATGGGACGCATCCCTTCTGAGAAACACCTTCACTGAATTCTTTTGACATAGATGCCCATATGTACATGAACATATATATGTACATATAGATATATGGTTGTGTACAGATTCTAGCATCTCAATCTGAGGGTCTTAGGTGCTTTTGA
>VYZW01055725.1:0-27399 GCA_013401315.1 Balaeniceps rex
CTCCCTGTGCTTTTGCTGCCTTAGGAAGGGTCCCTCGGCACGATCCTCCGCTCCAGAGCCCTTCGCCTCGGTGACCTCGGTATGATATAGGACATTCCAGAGCTTCTCCACCACAAGCATAGCAAAATAAAGTATTTCAGTTGTTTTTGGAATGAAATCCTGCACTTTTTGAAGACAATGTCATTTTCATCGTCCAAAGGAAACAGCATTGCATTGTATTCCTTCCTTTAAAAGACAGCCATTTGCAACAGTTTTACATATTGATCTCCAAGAACCTCTTCATATGCCCCAGGCGTACACACAACTAAAATAATCTTATTTAATTAGGATAAAGCAGAGTTTTGAAAGTTATTTCAGAGAATCTTGATAATATTGAGTTAAGTAAGACAGAAATATCTGGCAGCTGTGGTCTCAAGTTGATGGTTTTTGTAAGATCTTGCTTGTTTCTCCTAACCTCCCTCCCAGCATAATCTCTTTCCTACTCATGCTGAGAAGAAACACTGTTCTGGAAGGAAGTGTGTTTCTTGTGTTTACTACAGCAAAATGGCAGAGGAAAGCTGGAGAAATGGATATGCACGACAGGATGCAAACATTATTGTATCAATAATGCTTTCGCTATAGTTCGATTTATACCATTGTCTATCACATAGACAATCATCATAAAATCATAATTTCAAATCAGTGTATCAGAACTCAAGAAAAAAAAATTACTATACAGACCAAAGATAAATGGGAAGGCTGAGTTTTCTTAAACGGTACTTACACCAAGAGCAGCTTGGTAGGTAACTTCTGATGGGAAGGTAAATGAAGGCCCTGTTGTGACTGGGCTGCTAGGGGGTGGAGTGACAATTAGCCCCGTAGTACCGATATGAACCTGTCAAAGAAAAAAAAAAAAAAAAAAAACAAACCACCAAACAACAGGGTCAGTTCTGAGTAGTTTAGTAAGAGCTGGTTTTGACACAGCTGTAGGCTTCATGGTCAAAATCACCAATACTCTACTATCCGTAACTTTAGACTAGCACTAATTTTTTGTTAGATACCCATACAAACAGTACTGGATCACTGCTCAATTTTTTTTCCCTGACATTTCAGAAATGTTGGAGATATATTGAACTAGCAATGTGAAACACACTTTTACCAATGTCAGTTTTCTTTTTTCCCATAAAAAGCTGTCAGATCCCAAAGATGTGCAAATAAGACATATTTACTAGCTCATGTAAAATGACACCAACACTTCTTAGTCTCCATTACTATCTCTTCTCCCAAAATGTAATCTCTATGTGAAACAGACAATTGTTCACGAACTAGTGTAGCTTGTAACTAAAAGCTTTGAAGAAAAAGGAGATTAACAAATAAATAAAGCTAGATGAATATTTCTACTCATCACAATCAGATTAATATGGTACATTTCTGGAATTATGTAATTTTCAAGTTGAATTTACCTTTTACTTGCATGCACTTCATTAATATCCAATATTATATTCAATTTAGGAAAAAAAAAAGAAATTAAATCACTCCAGTTTCTAGTTTCCACAGTTTAATAAAAATCTTTGTGGCACTGAAGAAATTAACAACTGTGAAAAAAAATTAGCTTAGAAGACCAAAAATATTTGCTATCATTGTATAAGAAGTGTTGTAAAATGTTCTCCTTAAATGCTCTCACGTTGGAAGATAAACTTCATGGAAGTGTACATTAATATTAATCACATATAATTACTAATTTGAAGTAATCTGACAAGACCAGAAGACTTTATAGTTATTTAAAAAAAAAAAATACAGACGATTTATATTTGATTTCATGTAAATTACCTGAGAAGGCGCACTACAGGAAAGTCCCGTCAGCTCACTTATGCGGGCTGCTGCTGTTGGGTTGCTAGAGCTGATGAGGACAGGAGGACTAATTTCCATTGAGTGGCGATTCTGAGAAGACTGTGAAGACTTGTTGGACATAGTGAGGGAGGTAAAAGAGTGCCGTTTTTTGGTGTTTTTCTTAGTATCGGTGTGCTTTTGGGTTGAATTGTTGTGGGCTGCCCCAGAGGTACCTTCTCCAGAGTCAACAGCAGAACCTGAGGGCTTATCCAATTCTATCAGCTGTTTGGCTGCTGTGTTAAACTACAAGAGACAGTCACACATTAGTATTTATTTATAAAAATCATCCGAATATAACAAAAAAAAAAATCTGTTTTCCTTTTATTCATAATATAACAGAATTTAAACCATGCAACTTAAAACTGTGACATACTGACCTACTCGACAAATTAGTCATTACAGAGTGGCAAGTCTTTCACTACAAACTCAACACACTTACTGTTGGGCTGGTGTGGACTACCCATCCAAGGTAAAATTTCAATCAAGAAAGGACATTATGATCTAGTCCAGCCATGGATTAATTCGGCAATATCCGCTGCCTGTGTTATCTAGAAGTCAGACTAAATCACAGTGGTCCCTTTTGACCTTATAATATAAAAATCTGTATTACAAAACTTCTTGAATGTTCATTTCATTTTAAGCCTTTTTTGTTTTGTTTGTAAGTATGACATAAGCCCACACCTATGCATGTGGGCTCTTGAAGACATTCCTGCTAGTGTCCCTTGGTATTTATGCATGTATCTTTAACACTAGCAGTAGTAAAAACCAGGCTTCCTAAATGCAGATTTAAGAACATAGTAGGACAGACTAAAGATCCAGCTATATCAGTATACTGCCTGACAATAAGTAGCTATACAAGCATAAGACAGTATAAGGAGAAAAGAAACATATATTGGCAATTCTGCGGAAATACCTTCTCAGCTTCTGAATTTTCTAATGCAGAAGCAGCATCTCTGTGCCTAAGAAGCCTCAAACGAATTTTTCTTTTTTTAAGCTTATCTAATGAATTTTTGTTCACAATGAAATTTTCTATTTGTTAATTTGTTACAACAATATTATATTAAATGCAAACAAATCCTTCCTTTCTGATGAAGAAATATGGAATCCCACACATTTTCTTCTTACAATGAAATGTAAGCTATGTAAGAGGGGAAAAAACAACCAAACAAAACCCTCTACATTTTTCACAAAAATTATTTCCAGAAAATCTTATTTATATTTTACAGCTATTGGAAATAATAATGTCAGAACTCTAATTTATTCATGAGCTGAAGTAACACCACCACCAGCTTTCTGAACAAGTTAACTAAGGTTAATATGTACCACTAAATATGAATACTGTTACTTGGATAAGTGCAGCCAATTATGAAGAAGGGAAAAATCTTTTCTGAAGAACATCAGAATGAAAGAATGAAATTAGTTACTGTGGAAATATGATTTCTATTCTTCAGCATATCATTTCTTCTATTTATTTTAACCATTTTTCCACAAGTCTTGAGATACCTACTATGCTCAGAAGAGTTTTAAAGCAGTATTTTACCCCATCAAAACTTTACTAGGCAAATTACACATCATTAATCAGGATAGCATCAACACTGATTTAAATGTAGCTCCCGCAAATGACAATAGCTTGTACCCTGAACACTTTCCTATCTCTGAGGACAAGTAGATACATATAAAGTGGTACAAAAGAATAAAGAATATTTTTTTTTAAAATATAGAAAAGATCTGGAAGGAAATTCCATGCATATACAAAAGAAATAGACAAAGTTCAAAACTAGAACTACTGGAACAATGAGGAGTTGACTTGAAAACCTACTAGGATGTAACAGCAGGAAAATTAAAATTATGAGATGCTTGAAGAGGAAGGACTACCCAGAACACACTGCAGTGGAAGGGGGGCATAATGGGGGATATGACAAAGGATACGAAGATGAGAATGTAAATTTTTTCCTAAATGTTCTTATTGTTGGTCCTTCTGAAGGCAGCTGAAGAGAACAGACAGGATAGCAGAAGACAATGTCACAGCAGTAAACATCCCTAAGAAAAAGGTGGACACTAGATTTTCCTTCTTGCTAATACTGGACATGAATCATATGGACAAAATCATTTTGTACCACTTCTGCAGTACAGAAGGCGTAACCATACAGCTTTCCCCAATTAACTTGCAAGCCTACTATTTAGATAATTTTTTTTCATTTATTAAATTTTAAATTTATAGCGAACATACTTTTAACAGACCAGTGAAAACAATGTTATTTTATCACAGAACACTGATGTGAGGCTGAAGGATACGAAACAAGTAGAAAATAAGACCAAAAAAGCCTACTCTGCTACTCATCCTGTCAGGGTCCTATCCTTCATCAGGGAAGAACATGCAAGCTTTTCAAAGACTAATCATTTCATGTATTTTTCACATTTTATTTTTTCCACCTCAGACTGCAATTCTTCATGTTCTTCCTGAGATCTGTCTTCCATATTGTCTTATACAATGGCTGCAACCATTCTATTCTTATCTAATCTACTCCCTCATTTAGCAAAGAGCCTGTTCACAAATTACAGAGATCAGAGAACGAAAAGCAGTACTCATTTCTAAAACAAGAGCTACCTAATCAGAACAGTTAAGGGATCACCCAGGAGTAAAAAACAAAACCAAAAGCCACGCTGCTAAAAGCACCCCGAGGTACTTGTTACACCTAATTACATTTGTTTACCTCCTGAAGCTATTAATGCCTGCAGAATCTGATTACTTCTATACAGTGAGCAACCTATTACAGAAAAGTTAAGGCTCGCCCATGGGATTGATTCAAGACTGATTCAAATATAAGCAACGTACTGAGCTTTCTTACGTAGAGAATAAAGCACAGGACAGTAGCACGAACCTAAACATGGAAGTGAACTGATTACAGGCCTCTTCTTAGAAGCAACCTGAGGACAGCAATAGTTGCCGAATATTTTGCAGAGTGCAGTTTACTTCTTCCTTCAGAAGAGAAATGAAGAACTTGCATGCATTCTCCAATGAAACGGCTAGCAACCATTCAAGGTCACCATGGGAATGCATCCCACTCAGGCTATGAAGTGTTTCAATACAGCATTCCTTTCTGCAACAAATACCCCTGTATCTATTCCCACATTTTCTACATCAGTTGTTTTCCTGAACAGATGTATTTGAACCGAAGCTTCTTTATTTTAACTTTTACATTCACGTTTATTTTGGTTTTCCCATTCAACAAAATCTTTGCTGTAACAGATAGCCTGAAATCCAATTCCCCTTCCCGCCAAAACCCAGGAAACAGAACAACTTTCCAAACAGGGCAAGACAGAGGCAGCCGGCTGAGCGGCGTCTCAGCGCTGCGGCAGGGGTCGAGGCTAGCAGACAGGTTTCTGCCTGCTTGCAGCCATCTGGAGATATTATCAAGTAGATTATGATGTAAAACCTATTTCAAGGTCTCTCATAGCTGTGCTTTACTGTACTTATTTTACAAATGAATTCAGGTGTTCTTCACTCACAAATAGATAGTTACAATTTAAATATCATCACTTTCTGAAATTAAGTGCAAACACCATCTTCTCCCTCAAACAATCTTTCTATTCACATGCATCCAAAGTTTTTATTTATGCAATTCTACTATTTTTCCACATCACCAACACTATTATTAGTCAAATGCCAATTTCTAGACAACATTTCACTTTCACATATATTTGTAAACAAAGAAGTAAACTGTAAGTGGAACTAAGGTAAATGCTGTCCTTATTTGATGTTATTATTTTTGCTAAGCATCATCCTGGAGGATAGGCAATAGCTTAGAAACCTAAATTCAGCTTTGCAATTAAAGTTTTGGAACAAATATATTTTGTCCAAACCAGTGGAAGAATCATTTCACAAGTCTTGAACAGATAACAATCATGAGCAAAGTTGCATTTATATTAATTTTTGAAACAAATGAAATAGTTCTGTATCACAGTTAGGGAAATTAATCAAAACTATGATGCTCGGAAGTTGTCATTGGAATGATAACATTACCACATTCAAATACAGTGGGGATTAGACTATAATTTTCTACTCAAAATTAACAATCTCTATTTTCAGACGTAACACACAACATTCACTTTTTACATAAATTTTCTGTTTTAAGGTCCGGGCAGGCAAAACAGTCAAAAAGTAGAGGAATGTTCCCATAAAAGGTTTTATCTTAATTCTTCTGAGTTAGTATTGTTACAGAAGTCTGATTTTTTTTTTTCTAAGCACTTTAAATCAGATCACATCATTTAACAGTGATAGACAAAGTTTAGCCTAGTAAGTAAAATGTTAAAAAGACCATGCTAGAAATCCAACCTAAAATCCAATCTAAAATGTATGGACACAATAAGAAATAAAAATGTTTTGAAACACTCCTGTTTGGTACAGGAGGAGATGCTAATTAAAAAAAAAAGGCAACCTGACACACTAGGTACATAAAATCTTACATTCTCATTGATTAAAATGTCATGTTAACTGACGGATGCAGTAGCATAAAATGACAATGAACTTAAAATTCTACTACAGTGAACATTTTAGATCATTTGGGGGGTTTTTCCCTACATTTCTGTAAGATTGTTTATAAATAAAGCTAGAGGAGCTGGATTAATAAAAAGGTGTTTCCCAGTTGTACACGTGAACTTGGGAAAACAAAAGCTGTCATTATTTTCTACTGACATTTTGATTGAAAAGTGATTCCTTTTCCCTGATTTTTCTTTTTCTATTCTGGGTGTTTGTATTTTTCTAGTTGTTCTGTATGAGTGTTGAATCACTTGTAAAAATTTAAATACTTTTTAGATTTGGAGCGTGTTTACTAAGTGTTAAACCACATCAAAATGTCAAATTTGAGGTCATTCTCAGAAATGTATATTGTACCCAGAACTGTATTCCACACAGAAGAATTCTAATACTATCTGTTTAGTTCTGATTAATCTTTCTTTTTGGAACAGAGACAAACATAAGTGTTATGAAGTTCATCATACAGTTTCTAGACTCACTGCATTTTATTTCGTCACTGTGCAAGAATCTGGTTGACCTGTTTTTAAGGCAAACACGTTGAAATTTGATCAGTCAAAAGTCTAGTAATTTAGATGTGTTAATCAGGTCTTACTCTAGTAAAACTAGAGGATTTCTTTGGGTTTAGCACTTCTTAGAAAATAGAACTTCATTTTTTGCAATGTTTTGCATTATTTATTTTTCATTTGCAGAGAGAAATAATTATTTCACAGTGCTATGTGTCTACAGATAAAGACATAATGTTTTGTGACTCAGTTAACAAACTGTACTTTTAATGGAATCACTATTAAATTTCCTCTCAAAATGTTTTCAGCCTTAGCTTTTATTATTACCACAAATTTAGTAAGTGAAAGCAATATAAAAGAATAGAGCAGACTACAATCATTGAATAATAAAACGTTCCTCCAGGTAAAAAGTTGTCCTCAAATATAATCAGAGTTTTTCATGGACTTCAACATATCTAAAGTTTATCCTGTGACCTCATCATACAAGAAACATCACAAGTATCAGACCTATACTACAGAATAAACATCACAGACTACACTCATTTTAAAGTTAACGACTTCAGAAAATCTCCAGTAAATGCAGCTACTAATTCAGATTTAAAAAAAAAAAAAAAAAAGTACGTGGACTAACATACACAAGGCAAAGATATGTCTGTCATTACAACAAAAATAGGCAATGATTACAGGATTGGGAAATATAAATAAAAATACCATATAAAAAATACCTCAAAAATATTAATTACTTCTTATCTTCGGTGTCTTTAAGAATAACATATGTAACAATGGTTTGCTGTACTTATTTGTATCAACTGTCTGCATATTTTCCCGAACAATAGTTATATAGTCTCGGAAAACAGGTATTTCAAAATTCAAATTGATAGTTTTCTGCATATCTCACTGCTCTTCACCACAGCATGTGTTTCAGTTTAGTATGTACTGAAAATAAACACCTATCTGATCTGAAAATATCTCTTTGGGTATTATTTATCGTTCTAGATTTCCCATATCATTTTAGTGGGGATTTGCGAGCGTGTACACAAGCGCTTGTGCCTGTTCTAAAAGGGTTAAGTGAAGATACATTTTCTTAGTTGATAGAATTTGTCTGAAAACATCAACGTTGAGATACATTTTGTGACTATCATTTTTACGTAATTTTTTTCAAGAGTATATCTCCATTTTGCAAACTTCTGTAGAGAAGGAAACAGAGTTGTTAGCTAAATAGTTAGCCCAAGTGGCAGCGCTAGGAAAGGGTTTTTTCTAACTTGGCTAAGTGAAGTGATTTAGTTTTAAAAAGCACCACAAATACTTTTACTGGCTGCACTGAAGGGGAGCTAGGAATGAGTAGCCAGGGGCAAGAACTTCTTAAATTGGCTTTTAAAAACTTCTTAAACTGAAGCCAGAATTGCACTAAGCAGGTTGAAACCCTTTTGGTTTTGTTGTTTTTTCAGTCATGTGAAAACCTCTATCACCACATATACAGATCCTTACATCAACCTATAAAAATGAATATACATATTTTTCCCTTTAAAAAAAAAAAAAGAATTCTATGTTGGTTGAACACAGTCATTTTTTAAAAAGTTCCCATCTCATCAGGGCATTCAGAAATTGAATTAATAAAACCTGACTTGATTCTTAGTATGGTTACACATTTCTTCTGTGACCTGAGGTACATATTTCTCATCCCACAGGTAATGTGAAAATACTTTTTTCTTTCATCGTTCTGCCTCATTTATCTAAATAAAATCTCTTCAGTGGGAGAAGCGTCTCTTACCAAGTATCCATAGCATACCTATCAGAAAAAGACAAACACTATTCCAAATCTCTATATCTTTCTGTAATGCAAATTTTAATAATTGTTGTAGCTGTACACACTGTTCTTAATCACCTATGTCTTTCTATATAGAAGTTATAGCTTTCAACTCTTAAACCTTGAAAGGTTGCGGAAACTTTCTCAACTGCTACCTCTCACTGTAAATTGTCATATCACATATAAGAAATGTGGGAAGATACACAAGATTTTATATAAGGGTCTTTTGGATGTAAAAGTCAATGCTTTACCTGCTTAACAACAACCTATATTCTCTGACTTTCTAGTTGTGCTGATTTGGTTTTGAGAGGCAGGTATTAGGGACAGTGCAAAGCTTACTATTTCTCTTACCTGCTGATAGCTAAGTAAAAATCACTGGTTCTGCTGCTGAGGTAACTTCCCAAACTAAGCACACAAATCTTAGGTTATTTTAGGTCTAAGACTATTTATCTCTTATCTTATTTTAGAATCACCAACAGTACTGATTATTTTTCCTTTTAGAAAATGAAATACACAGTGGGCACAACCTTACTGAGGGCCCAACTTTACTCACCTCAACATACGAAATTGGAAATATTCCTATCTTGTCAGCCAGCATTCCTTCTGCCCAGTTTTCATCCACACGGCGAATTACAGTCAGAACATCATCCTGTGTGAACATGCAGCAATTATCACTCCCAGCTCTAATTAAACTTTTAATTTAATTTCCCTCCATAATGCACGGATAATCAGAGAAGGCAGTACATGGACAAGAACCGCAGAGAAGGCACCCCGTCACAGGAACATGCCGCTTTTGGGGTTGAAGTCAGTTCCAGCCGTTCCTTTTCCTATTTTGTCAGAGTTCAGCTAACTGTCCACAGCTAATCTTAGCCATCTGACTTTGTCCTTGCTGCCGTGTTCAGTCCATGGTATTCATCAGCCACCCTTGAAGTCCTTGGCATTAATCAACAGAACCGCAATCTTTTTCCTTCTCAACTGACTCATTACCTAATCTTCCCTACACGTTGCTTTTCTACTTAAGTACTTAAGAACACTGGTAAGTGATACGATTTCTTTCACATCTACGAGGAGCATTTGGATTAGATACGGTTTTGAGAAAGTTACATTAAAAAAAGGATTTATGTGCACATTAAACATTGATCTCACTGATACTGAGATACGTAATTATTTCATATGCAAGTTAAAATATTTGGAAACATATATGCTTACTCAAGCAAGACTGCAGATTTAAAAAAAAACCAAAACAGTTTGCCAACAAGTTAATCAAAATATGTAAGCTAATGCCAATCATCCTCAACAGTATTTCTATTATGTGTTGTAATAACCATTGTCTGTCCACATGTTAATATCCTTCCTTTTTAGAATTTTAGCCATCCTTTTCATTTTTAATAGCCAAGGGTAGAAAAGTAATTAGCTCACATTTGATCTTGCAACACTTTTGTGCAATTTGATAAAAGAATCAGAAACTGAAAAAAAGGAACAGCTCTGATTCCTGTTAAAACTCTGTATCATTATGTGCCCTGCAAGACAGAAAATTAATTAAAAAAAAAAATATAAGAAGAAATGTCATATTTTCCAAAAGGCAATTAGTAATATTATAGAATGACAAAGTTTAGTAGTACTTTATGTCTAGTGTCTAGATCCTAAAAATGTCGCTTACTAAATGCAAAGCTGAAAATAGTACCAACTTCAAAAATTTAAAATAAGTGTTTCTTTAAAGATGGAACACTTTTAATTCATAACATAGGTTATTTCTCATAAATTAATAAAATTACTACTGCAATTATGAAAAATTGCATTCTCAAAAATAAAACCCCAGAGAAATTATATGTAATTTATGAAAAGAAGGAAGACAAAACTAATCAACATAAGAGAAATACCTGCAGAATTACTTGTCCTTTTCCTATTTGTGCAGCTCCATTAAAAAAAATGCAGACAAGACTACAGAACAGTCTTATTATGTCTTATCAAAGTGAATGAAATTATGAAAAGAAAATAATAATTTTATCTTGTTTTTACCTTTGCAAATGGTAAACAGTCTTTATCTGCTTCCTTGTCTTTTACTTCAAAGTCATAAAGTGCTTTGCACTGAGGCGGAGGTTGAGGTAAAGGTTTAATAATCTGAACAAAATTGGTAGGAAAAAAGCCATGGATGCCATTGACTTCTCCATGATACCAATTTTCATCCACCTGTCGACGCAAAATGATGATGTCCCCTTTACTGAATTTAAGATCTCCAGGTTCTTTTCCCTCGTAGTTATACAATGCTTTGGCACATGGTAACTGAGGTACACCCTAAAGAAGAAGAAGAAAAAAAATCACTAGAATTAGATGAGCATTACTAAATAGAATTTATATTACAGTCCTTGGGAGACTATGAATGAAACTGTTTACAATTGCAAAGTAAAATTATACACAATAAAATTATTTTATTGCAATGATTCTACTGATTTTACCCAAACGTGTAGGAAGAGCTTCAGTTCTACAGAGTCTTAATATCCCCCTAAATTTCATTATGATTTTCAGCAATGCTACAATGTTGCTAGACACAAGAGAGGCAAAACACCATAACACTTTAACCCTCATGTACTAATTCACTAAGCTTAAACATTAAAAAAACCCAAACAAACTGGAAAGTACCCTGACCACTTGAGAGATCTGACAGAAAAATGCTGCAAGAAAATATAGCACTAGAATAACAAATTTGCTATAAGACCTTTAAAGCATGTTTTCTGCCTGACTTTCTTATTATTTTCCTCACCTTATTTATTTCACAGGCACAGAATGCTAAAAATGAGGACATAAGGGAGGTGTTTTCCAGCTTGAAAAACAAGTCTCACTTTATTAAAGGTGAGATATTTCATCCTGGAACAGCCCTTTTAATTTAATTATTTATTTTAAAACATGGCTAAAAATTACTGGGAAAGAAAAAATCAGTTGAAGGTGTGTATCTTTGGGTTTTCTTCAGTTGATTCCTCCATAATATCTGAAAACTATAGGTCATCGGTGCTGCTCTTGAACGCAGTCAGAAGGATTATAGTATAATACTACATCGTCCTCCCTTACATACACTGCAGGTATTATTTTTCAGTTGCTCAGTCTGTGCCTCCACATTTTGCAAGAGTGAGCCATAAAACTCTACAACTCTAGTATTAGGGCTACTGCCTTCAAAACTCTCTTTTGTCTCCAATTTTAAATATGTAGAGGGAAAGTCATCCCCTTAATGATGCAAACAGCAGTAACCTGCATTACTAAGACACTATTTCCATAGCAAAGACAGTATTTATAGTCAACTAGAGGACAGTATTTCACATCTTTAATGTGATCCCTTATGGAAAAGGCAAATTTTAATTAAATTCAATGTTGGCGATATTATTCACCACATCTACCCCATCGTATGTCTCTCCTCTCAAGTCTTCTACCAGCTCAGATTGTAAATTGGAGTTGCACTTGCAGTATCTCAAGAGGTAAACACACAACGCAAGGAAATTCTCAGAAGGAATTATGACTTCGAGTCTTGTCTCATTGGTCAGAAGACAGAGTGCTTGATAATTTATTTCACATTTAACAATTAAAATTTTGTCTTTCAATATAATCCAATTTGCTTGGACATCTTTGATTTTTGTGTGTGATTTTATAAACAGATTAATAATTTCATGAACGGATAAATAATATCTTAAACATCAGCTTATTTAATAATTTTCTTTCTATACCGAACAGTCAAAGGAAAACCATATATATACACATAGGTACAGAGAAATATGATTTACTTAAGAATACAGGAAAATCACAATTCATTCTATTGCATCTGGGATGGGTACTAAAACTATTATATTAGCAGGATCCATGCAACTGTTCACAAAAACTGCTGATCTACATACTGAAGCAAACAATACTTTTCTTCATGATCACACTTAACTACATCAGTGCAAAATGTAAACACCACTGACATACTCCCTATAAACCCAGATAGGGAAAAAGACTAAGACATCAACTAGAGAATTTGTGGGCCTGTGCTGGGTTTGGCTAGGATAGAGTTAATTTTCTTCATAGTAGCTTGCGTGGGGCTATGTTTTGGATTTGTGCAGAAAAGAGTGTTGGTAATACAGGGATGTTTTAGCTATTGCTGAGCAGCGCTCACACTGAGTCAAGGCCTTTTCTGCTTCTCACACCACCCCACCAGCAAGTAGGCTGCGGGTGCACAAGAAGCTGGGAGGGGACACAGCTGGGACAGCTGACCCCAACTGACCAAAGGGATGTTCCACACCATATGACGTCATGCTCAATATATAAAGCCCGGGGAAGAAGAAGGAAGGGGGGACGTTGGGATTGATGGTGTTTGTCCTCCCAAGTAACCATTATGCGTGACGGAGCCCTGCTTTCCTAGAGATGGCTGCACACCTGCCTGCCAATGGGAAGTACTGAATGAATTCGTTATTTTGCTTTGCTTGCGTGCATGGCTCTTGCTTTACCTATTAAACTGTCTTTATCTCAACCCAAGAGTTCTCCCGCTTTTACTCTTCTGATTCTCTCCCCCATCTCACCATAGGGGAGAGACCGAGCAGCTGTGTGGTGCTTAGTTGCTGGCTGGGGTTAAACCACGACAGGGCCCCAATTGATTGAGGGGGAAATTCATGGCCACAACAGAAGAACTAAAAAAATATTGTATGTATGTATTTGTTTAGTCCTATGTGCTCTCTGCAGAGTAAACAGACAGGATGAAGGAAGCAGTCAGTGTAGATGTAGTGAGGACAAGTGCAGAGAGAGAACTAGGGGGGGATGAGGGCATGTTGGAAGCAAAAAGAAACACACCTCTACACAAGAGAGGAAACACCTGCTTGCTTATCCATTTCCATCCCAATAACAAACAAACAAACAAAAAATTACAGCCCTTCAGTGATTATTAGCCAAAGAATTACTTGGTAGAAAAAGGGCTCCAGCCAATTATGGCTACTACAAGGCATACGCATCTCTCGAACTGGAGGGAATAGCTGGAGATCTCCCAGGAACCACCCCATTCTCCCAGGAGAAAGCTTTCTACGTCCCCACACTGACGAAGAACTTCAAGATTAGCTGTGTGTATAAAATACAGCTGGGAAAAAAAAAAATCTTTTTAAAAACAAACAAAACCAAAACAAACCAGGAGTACCAGCACAGCAGATCATGTCAAACTCATCAATTAGTCATCATTTAATTGTTAGAACTTGATATTGCATTTATGCAGTTTATCACAGAGCCTCCCACGAGCAAAACTCCACTCAAACATACAAACATCTGTTTATATTTTATAGGAAGTTCCTTTCCCATTGTATAGTTTGAGTTTCTGCAAAGCTTGTTTCCCACGTTAAATAAAAACGGTTCCAGTCCGCAGTTTCAAACAGAACAAAGTTCAACAAAACACACACTTAGTTCTCAGTCAGACTTCCAGGGATTAAAAAGAAACGGTTAAACGACACAGAAGAGAAGTAAAGCAAATGTCTTTTCCTTCTGTCCCAGCCCAGTGGGAGGATGAAGTGAGAAGGAGCGGGTGTGCGATGGTCAGCACCGTTCTCAGGGGTACGGTATCAAGGGCCCTCAAGCACCATCTTCACATTCCTCCTCCTCTGAGCAACCTGGGAGCCGCGGCTCATGGCCGGTGCCTTCTGGGCCATTGCGGTTAGCAGTCTTGGGCGGCTTCAGCCCCCCTTCTGCCCCTCCGGCTGTTCACCCAGAGAGAAGGCCATGAGGATACGCTGAGCCGGAGTTTACATTTCACTCCGTGTCTTTCACTTGGCTAAACATGAAAGGAAGGCTTTGGAAGAAAAACTCTGCAGCCTACCCTTAGGTTTACAGCTGCCATCTACCCTGCCAGCTCTTTGAGAAAGCAACCAAAAAAAATCCCAACACAACAACAAAAAAAAACCCAAACAAACAAACAAAAAAAAAAACCCACACCACCAACCATTTTAGGAAATTAAAATATAAAACTCAGAAAGACTCCACATGAAATGAGTTTCTTAGAATTATGTCCTCAGTCCTTATGCAAAATCCTCATGCAAAAATATCTGAACTTCTAATGCTACTGCTGATATACAAACTGTTTAAATTCATTTTTAGCTAAGGCATGCATATACATACATTTCACATGCCAGATTTCTTTAAAGAAAATAAAATTAGTAATATATGATGACATCAAAACAAATAGCTTAACAAGAGTATGAAAAAATACATATGCATTCATATATATGAGGCTTGTCCCCCTCAGATTTCTTCTCCCAACCCAGATACCTCACCTTAGTAACCTACAGAATTTGCTTACAATTTTCCTCTTTGGATTTATACTTTGTCTTCAGTCACCTTATTTCGAACTTTGCTCTTATTTTTTTAATGGACAATATGCAACTGTACGTATTTTTCATGAGCTTAAGCCAAGAGAAATTTATGCTTGCACAGAAACACGAGATCTGATTTCCTTTTAAAAATGAGTTTCTGTGGCAGAAGCCCAAATGTAAATATGCTTACGCTGGCATAAAACAGCGTTCATTGTATAACTTACTGCACTTGGAGAACCAGCATAAGCTGAAGTAGCAAAAATAGTAAATCCCCTCCCAAGGAAATGAATGGAACAGATACTGGGTCATCTGCATCTCTCTCTCCTTCCAAGCCTCGCCGGCTGCAGTGCTGCTGGTTGTCACTTTTCCAAGCAAGCACGGCATTCCTGGTTCTCAGGCTGTGAGACTGGGATGTGGCCTGGGCTTTCCTGTGAACCAGTTGAATTTACCCGGAATATCTATGCTGTTTTCACCTGTTTGAGGTTCTCGGACACTGAGTGTCTTCAAGAGGCCAGGAAGTCTTTTTACAGCAGTACTGTTTATGTTAGTAGTAAGACAAGACAAAATTTTTCAAGATTTCTGAAACTGTCTACGTGTACAACCAAAGCACTATCAGTCTCCAAAAAAGCTGGCCTGCTTGGTCACCTCAGCAGCAGTTTTTATGCCTAGCTTTCCTAAGTAACTCCTGCCTTTCTTTCCAGAAAATCTAGAAACTGGAAGTTACTATCATTTTGATCCATGTTATAAGAGGATCTTTAATAATCATCAGTTATTTGCAATTTTTTTACAAGTAAAGATAGAAAAATGTTTTTTCTTCATCTATCTTTTTATTTTCTTTCCATGCAGTTCCTAAATCAAACCAACAGTCACATTAGTAACCAGGACAAGATGAGAAACTATTATGAAAAATCTCCAATTACACAGCAATTGTAAGTACAGTAAGTCTAGTGCTACAGAGGTGCTTTTATCAGTCTAACTTTTTTTTCCCCAAAGAACCAGTATTGTAACAAATACTTGGTTGCCAGTAAAAGTTGCCTTTACATAAGGAAAGCAGCTTGTTAATATGCTGCAGCCAACTTGTTTGCAAGGCAGATTTGGGTTGAGTGAGCTCTTTACATGTGCATTCTCCAGTAGGTACAGGTATACCTGAGATTTCTTCTTCAGACTCCTAGTCATTCAAACCTTTTGAACGACAATATTGCTTCTTTCAATCTTCTAGTCCATTCTTTTTCATACTGTTGCCTTCTTGACGCAAATCTTTCAAATGCATTCTTTTTATTACTTTTTTTTAATGTGTCTTTTTGCTTTCTTGCCTTCTTTGGCCTTTACCAAGCTGTCCAGTCTGCAAGACCATCCCATTTTGCACCTATAGTTTTTTCATCTCTCTCTCATCTTGCTGGCTCCAATACCTGTTTTCAAGCCTCAATTTAAAGCCATCTGATCTCTCTCGTTCCATTTTCTTTGTTTCAGTCTCCTGCACTTAAATTTTCACATATTTTGAGACACGGAGCTTATGAGAATACTTCACAGAAGACCTTCTTAAACTGCTTATATTAAAAGATGTGTTTCCTTCAGTAGGACTTCTTTCTAAAAGAAGGAAACACGCTCCCTATGTTAAGCTATAGGTATACTGCTTTCACCTGAACAAATTAAAGACTCAGTTTTGCAGAACACACCAACCTAGAGGCGATAACATTTGAAACTAAGTCTCCCCATTTCGAGTTCCAGAACACAAAGTGTCCCCATAATCCAAGAAGAATGTCAAAAGCTGGCTCCCTGCATTTATTTTTCTCATCTAAGGAACAATACAAACGAGGTCAGATTTGCTCAAAGAAAGGCTAACTCAAGCACTATTAATCTGTATCTGACACTAAATTGTTAGTGGAATCAGTTTTACATATTTCTACCATCAGAACTATCTTGGAAGACTGCAGAGGTCATCAATGCAAATGAAATTATTTCTAGTTAAAGTGTCTCTGAGGTTCCTGCTATCTGAATGATAAAAATACAAGATATTTTTATGTCAGGAGGCTGTATCAAGCTGCCAGTATGCTGTAATAACCATAAAACCAAACCTTTGGTATCAGCTGATATGAATTACTATTGCTCTACTGAATACAGTGAAACAGTATTTTTTATGTGACAGTTCACTAGATTAAGGAAGTGAGCAATTTTAATATTGCTAAGTATATTCATTTCTACTAGTTTCTAATGATATAGTTGTACTAAATCTCATTTTTCTCAGCACACAAAATAAATAACCAAACATCTGACTTAAAAACAGTAAAAAATTTGTAGTTGTTTTGAAATGCCATACTCAAATATGGTTAGTCGCAGCTTGGTACAGTTTTTGATTTTAATAAAAGTAGGAGAAGTTGTGCAGCGAGAGGAAACTAGCTAGCCAGGTTACTCTGATTAAAGAGACCAGGTTTGAAACCCATCTGTGTGTAACTTAACTGTGACTTACATAACAACAATCATTTTGAAGAAAGATTACTTCAGGAAAAAATAGGATGCAGGATAAAAAACACAATCAAGCCAACATATTTCTTATACCTTTGGAAAAGCTGAACAACTGCAATCAGTAAAAATTTTAGGCTCTTGATAAATGAAGAAATGGGGTGGTATTTTTACAATTATTTAATCTGATCATCAAATTAAAATTTAGCAGACCTGCAAAGCTTCTCTGCTACTAGCTAACTATTACAGAATATGGTAAACTTTCTCTAATGCTTATACGTGATAACTAACACCAGATGTAGCTCTAGATGTAATAGTGTGTGACATATCAGAACACTCTATTAATTTCCAGGTTTCAACACCTAACGCAGGTTGAAATGCCAAGCACTCCTAGAACCCTTTGCTTGACTCTTCTGAGGACAGTATCAAAGGACCTTTGCTCTTGGTAACTTGCAGAAGAACTTCACAGCACAGGCTCAGAGAAACCCTTATTTTGTAATAGAAGGGTACTCCTCTCCTCATATGAACAATTTTTATGTGTTCTTTTGCGGTAACCTATCAGTGACCTACTTAAAGTAGCCAATTTATGAAAGTAATTTTTGCTTCCCCTGTCTTAACAGCTTTTAGAAGAAAACATTCTGTCTGATGTCAAGAAATAAATATAAGGTTGTTCAATATAAGTATGAGCAACTCTCTCTCAAAAAGTTGTTTTGAAATTAAAAGCGGGAATACAGGAGAACGAAAGGAATTTAAAAATGTTGCCTTAAGGCCTAAGCGATCAGACTAGTAATACAGAAGGTTAGAACGGGACATTTACAAAGCTTTCCAAAGGCACTTAGCCCAGTCCCTTTCTGTGCAATACCTGTGTTTTTGAAAACTTTTATTCACATGAAAAAATGATTGTCTTCAGAATGCTGCCTTCCTCCTTTTGCCTATCCAAAATGCAAAGTTCTCAGCTACTTACTTCACCAAGGTGTGTTAAGTAAAGAAAATTTTGAATGCTTTCCACTAAACTAAGCTCTCAAAATAACCAAATAAGTAAGTAAAAAGTAGGAAAAAGTGGAGAGGGAAAATAATTATATCCTGCACACTGCATGTCTCCAAATATTTTACCTGCATGCACTTGAGAGGTTAAAGATTGCTTCTTTCCACGGGCACAAAAAAAGGAGCATGAGGAAGCTGTTCTGCACAGGAAAAACTGACAAGTTAACTTTCAAGATGCAGAAGAGTATTTGGGTCTGTATTCCCACTGATTTTGAAAAGGAAAGACAAAGCATATCAAATAATTTCATTCCGAGTCTTTAAAAACCTTTTGATTAGTTGTTTACTACAAAACCATTTTGATTTGAAAAAAACAGATACTTGTAAGAATCTAAACAAAACTTTAAAGTGTGCACTGTGTAGAGCTAAGATGTTTATATAAAATAGTTCTTTCCAAAAGCAACGATTTGCTTTATAGATCTGCTCTTATAAGCTGTTATACCAATTGTAACTATTTGTTCCCCATCCAAAATCTGTTATGGGAAGTGTGACACCTTTCCTGTGCCAATACAGATTCTTAAGTGTCACTTGCTTTTTTTTCCTGTTTATTATATGAACATAAAATCACAAAATAGTTACTACAAAAGAGGAAAAAAAAAACCCTCCGAAAACTACCAAAATACAGACCACATCCGAGTGTTAAATTCTTTCCCTAAATTTATTCTTACCTGGCTATTGTGTAGCCTTCTCTTTTCACTCTTCATTTTAGTTTCTACATAAACTGGAAATTACACATCTTTGGCATCCTTTTGCTGCTGCCTAAATTCATATTTATCCTTCTAATACAGTTATCTGGAATTTACTCTCCCTGTCAAATGCCATATATGCAATTGCTTAAACAGCCAAATAATTAATTCCCAAGCAAGATCTGTGCCATTCTGAGCTCCAAGTCCAGATTAAATAGAAATTTTCACATAAACTCAGAATACTCTTCTTTCCCATTGGCTTAACGGGAGGCAGCTAGAGATGCCACAGACCTTCGTATACCCTTCCACAAACACATAAATCATCAATAACTGCAACTGTTACCATTCAAAACCTGCCCTACTAACTGAACCGGCATCTAACCTTATAACAGTTTTTATCAGTCACCAGAAAGGGAAAAAAAAAAAATTAAACAAAACATTCACAAAACAACATCTTGCTGTAATCTATATAGTCAGTATGGCAGACATACTATACATGACAGCTGGTGAGAATTTCTGCAGCATATGTAGTAGTTAACAAAGATACAGGGACACAGTCAATAGCAATCTCGGAGAAAGGAATCATCTTGCAATGCTAAGAAATATCTCCCTTCTTTTGTTTAATACAGTCTCTCTCTCTCTCTTTTTTTTTTTTTTTAAATACATTAACACAAAACCTTGCTGCATTAGAAAGAAATAAAAGGGAGTCTACATAACCCCACAGGGTATTGCTAACACCTAGAAAAGATTCCATTATTAACGTGGTACCACTAGGTTGTGCTATGCTGGAGTAGTGGTAAGAAACAGAAAGAAATATCTATGTCATCTACCAGTCTTAACATGGCTAATCAGAATACATATCTTCTCTTTCATTTTTGCATTAAACATAAGCCATCAACATTGGAAAAGTAGATCTATTTTACTGACCACATTTAAAATTCTCTCACAGATCTGCACTTTATGACACCACTTTACAAACCACTTTACAAAATGCGTTCTGTTTGCTCACTTTAAAAAAAAAAAGTTAATCTACTTAGTGCAGAAGATTGGAACATTTGGTTTATCAACGAAGCACTGGAACACAGGAGGCTCTGTCCCTACTTCAGGGAGCTGATATTTTAACACAAGTATCAAAAGCTCCAGAGGGTTTATCAACAATGCAAAAATTTAAGAGTAATGCTCTGTATTGTTCTAAAGGTTTTTACACTTTGAAAATGAACGTAAACAAACTTCCCTCACTGTGATGTGAAAATGAATACGTTTACTTGCTGCACCAAGAAAAGGAGAGGGAATTCCAGGTGAGAAGACAGATTGAAAAAAATTGAAAAGAATAAATGAGAAATGAGATTGCCAAGAGCAAACTCTTACTGCGCTTTGAAGGTGAGGAGTTTGAACATGATACAGAAGGAGCAAAGCCAGCAACAAGGGAGTGACTTGGTAAGATTACTCTTGGTGAGATCAGCATGAAGAAACATTCCTTTAATCTCTCAAATACTTTGCTGCCAAAAATTGGGCAATGGGAAAACACAGAGTTGCAAATGAAGAGGTTGCTGCATTTTTTGGTGAAAACCTATCAAGGTTGACAGGTGTGACTTTTTATCTGAGCATGCTTTGCTTTCCATCACGATCAAGTGCTAATGTATTCCCTGCCAAAACAGTGCAAGGTCTAAAATTAAAATGACCCTGTCAATGATATTAAAAAAGAGAGTAACCACACACAGCTCTCCTATGTGAATTTGATTTTAAAAATCTGAGATAGCATCTGACATTCCATTACCTGCTGATAAAGTGGTTTTATGTTTATTTTCCATCACTTCCACTATTTTGTAAATGTTCAGGTGCTTGTCCAACCTTCTGGATGAACACGACATCACTGTCACACATCCTTCTCGGGTATTCCCTGCAAACTGTTGTTGCCAGGATCTGGAGGGACTTCTGCTAAGCTTGATTTGGGACTAGTACTGTGTCCTTCTCCTCCTGAAACCCTCTCACTCCCTTGAAATTCTTGTGGAATCAATTTAATTCCTTTAATATCCTGACTTCAAACAGCCTCTTGCCTATTGCAGAAAGGTGCTAATTTTAGCTGCTACTCTGTAAACACAAATATATGTCCGCTGCCTGCACAGAGTAAATGACAAACTCCATTTGCTCTTTATTTTTACTTATCCTTTAAATTTTTCATGCCTCAAAGCTTCCTGGAATATATATTTTTTTTCCAAAACATTTTTATGGCACTCTACTTGAAGCAGCTGGTCAGCCTTTGGAAAAGGCAACTAATCCTAGTTGAAATTATGCTTTTTTTTTTTCAAGATAAATGTTCCTGTATGCTCTTTACTATAACAAAAGAGCTGAGCGAGCCAGAAGAATGCTACGTTAAGATTTATCTCTTGTGCAGTGACAAGCTGGAGTTTGCACCTCCCGGTTATTTCAGCCAGACTGCAAAAGCAGACAAACAGCCTGGTGCAAATGAGCCTTCTGCTCAGTGTAGTACTGCTAGAACAGGCTTGAACCCATAATGCCTACAGAGAGTACTATGCTTCACATCTCATACTGCTCAAATGAATACATTTTAGCATAAAAGTGTTAAGTGCAGAAAACAAAACTGATCCGCATGTCTTGAGTTTATCAGGTCTGAATTGGTACGCAGATATTTCCCAGTCATACCTTGCATCACCACGCTCCCCTCTGCTGTCACTGTACCCTCACAAGCCCTTCCCACTGCCCTCCATAACCTCCCTGGCCGTCCATTCTGCCTGAGCTTTGCCTTTCTTAATCCCACACCTACATGCTCAGTGTTTCTGAATTCCGCCAGCGTCATCTATCCCCACTTCTACCTTCCCTACACTTCCTTTCTGCAAGGGAGCTTGGTGAGGAGCTCCCCATTCGGCTGGCCTGGCCTTCCTGCAAGCCCACCCCACCGCCCCCCACCTCCCTGAAGATGAATTGGCTCTTCTGGGGCCCAGCATTAGTCTGCTCCTTAACCAGCAAACAAATTTCCAGCAATATGTGACTACCTCTCTGTAAAGTAGGGCAGAAAACCATATTCCACTGGTTTATGTTAATTAGCCCCTGTATGCCAGTAAGAGTTGCCACTGGTTTTAGGCGGGAGCTAATACTTAAGCAAGGTGTCAAACTCAGTTACTTCAGCAGATCTTGGCCAAGTTTTCTCCCAAGTTGCCCAGCTCTAGACTGTCCTTCACTGTACAGGAGTGTTTAATTTTCACAAAAACTATCAGCTCAAATACAGCAAAATCTCTCACTATTGTCATTCCACCATCAGAGGCAGGGAGAGTTGCATAAGGATTACACAAAATAGAACTAGATATTTCAGGATAGACAGGAAAGGATTTTCCATTTTGCTTTCAAATGCAGTTGTTTATCCAAGAGGTTTGGTTTGGTTTGTTTTTAAGCATGACAGGTGAACAAGGCTTAGAAACGCTAGGCAATAAGAGGCTTGCATTAAAAGGATAACCTGTTCACTTCTCAGTATTTTACCACAGAAAAACTACTAGAACTTAGGTCCAGGGAGGTCTAGTCGGTCTGCGTTTGCTTACAGCAATTCTGCTCCTCTAGACCACTTGCACTGTTGACATTATATTATTAGTTGCTTAAAACAAACCAAACAGATTTCACTGTGCCACAGAAACTAGAAGCATTTAAACTACTTAAATGAATGGTCTTTCATCAACTGCATTTGCATTCACCAGGGAAAGAAGAGGAAATGTGAAAGTAACAAATTGATCATTACTATGCTGTCGTAACACAGATTAAATCTCTCTGTTTACAGATGATTTCACCGGGAAATCGCCGCCCATCTTTTTTGTATTTGGTAGGCACTGCCTCAAAATGGTAAGCTTCGAGTATTATGTGCAGAAAGCTGGTTCTTGAAAGTAGTCCTCTATTTCAAAATACACATCCTTTCTAGTTTAAACAACAATTTAATAGCAATTCTATCCTGTTGTCATATGCATTTTCCTAAAAGCCCTTCGCTTCTCCAAATGTTATGAGCACTCTGTAGTAATTTTGTAAAACAACATCTGAAGTATCTCTTGGACTTGTACCACAATTTACCAGTCTCTGTATCTATGAAAAACAAGTTTATAGAAGGTTGTTTTTTTTTTTTTAACTCAAGTATTTGGAAAAGTTAAGGAAGGTAATTTTTTCCATTTGTCTGTGATACAAACACAAAAGAAACGATCCATTCTTTTATCCAGTTCAATGAAAATTACCATTTTCCTTCCCCAACTTATATTTTATACTATTGACTCTCAGATCTGTTCATAGTTTTCATTTATGTGCTCATGCCGTAAATGAAAATATATACTTCTATATAATTATTTTAATCAAGTAGCTATATGTATGACAAAGTTTAATAAGTAGTATATTCTTGTACATATTTTTTAAATTTTGGAGCAGTCTTAAAGCATATGAACTAACTACTTTTTGATGAAACTGAAATGGAAGATGTGCTCCAACAGTGATTTACTGTTCCAACATTCCCTGGAATCAGAGTAGGGTCCGCTCAAAGTACTACCTCTGAAAAAAATACAGACTGTGGCCACCAAGTCCTCAGCACCCACTGTTTTTCTTCTGTGGATCCATTCCCACGGCAGATTACTTGTTGAAATAGATACAGCCAGTTTTCCCAACCTAAAGCAGTTTTTAGTCCTCTGGTTGTAAAACGTGATAGATGCCATGATCTCAGTGTTTTCTTTGAAATAATTAAAACAGTTCTCTCTCCAGCCACGTTAATCCTGCTAAATGTTTATTCCACGAAAGTTAATTCCATGATATCCAGACAGATTTTTTCCAAAACCTGCCTCCTAAGGATAGTAAAACTGCTCAGATAAAATCACTAACAACAAGAAGGGACTAGGTCAGAAACTATTCTGTAGGAGATAGTAAGCTCTTCCACGGCGCTGAGACTATGCACTTCTTGAGCAATTTTAACTTCTAAAACTTCAAGGAGCCTGTAAGCTCCTACTGCATAAGGACCTCCTGCCTTTGAGACTCCATAGTAAGCAAATTAATAACCACCTACCTACATTAACAGGGAATGCACAGAATAATTATGTTCCACAAATAAATTCTCAAGAACAACTTACAAGAAGTACAACTTTCTCATTTAGATAAAAAGTATTTTAATTACGCAGTTCAATCGTAATGCATTATTATGGGAAAGCACTGCTTTGGAGCCAAGAGTTAAGAATCAGATAGGCTAATGAAAGGCTGACGGCTCTTTAATTCTCTCTCTTAACTATTCATGCTACTAAACTGGTTGAGATATATTTGGAAAGCAGAATTCAGTCATCCTGCTTCAGAGTTCTCTGATTCAGACTCCAGCAAGGCCTGATGGAAGACAACTCCTTGAGCAGGGTAGTCAAATAAACTGAAACTCCACCACTTTTTGTCACCTTGGTAGGACAGCTTGCACCTTAAGGCCCACTGCTAATGGAGTTGGTTTTTCTCAGCTCTTATATGAGACTGTACCTTATTTATAGAGAATCAAACTGATCAACTAGTCTTAAAAGAAACACAAACGTATAGTAAACCCCCTGCAAAATGCAACTGCATTAACACAGCCCTCAGCTTTGTAATTGTTCCACTCAGCACATTTGTGTGAATTGGTGCTGACACAGAAACACTGTCCTGAATAAAAAGCCCTGAATATATATTCACGTAAGTACAAAACTTGCATATGGTACAACAATGCTGATATTAGGCCAATGTACATGCTGCTGTCACATGTATTCAACTTCCCTGCAAGGTAAACACTCTTCAACCCACTGACTTCAGCTCAAAGTGAAATAAATTATCTTGTAAGCAACAAAGCCCCATGTTTCTCCTAACTGCCCTTCTTGCCAAGTTTTGTTGACATTCCAATTTTTCTCTTTATTCACTCAACTCTTTTCTCTCTTTGTAGGATGGCTGAGGTTTAGGATTTGATGTGACCCCAGACACAGTTTTGGAAAGTATAGTATAGAAATACTGATGTATACCATGACACATTCTGTCCAAAATTTGCTGCCTTCAACAGAACTGGCTTCTAAGTCTGCCTGAAAGCTTGCATTTCAAGTTGTTTCTAAAGAGCCCATTAAGCCTGCGATGCAGAAAATCACTTTTTCCAGGAAGGCACCAAGTCTTAAACTGAAAACATCAACAGATGAACAATTTATCCCTTCAATTAGGAGGTTTCCACTGGCTTACCATGCTATGAAGATTTAGATGCTTCTTAAAGTACTTGTGTAACTCATGGTAACTTTAGCCCATTATTTACCATCACTCTTCTGAATACATAAAGCTGTAATTTCTATTAATTACTATTCCTTCTTTCCGCCACTTGTTATATGAGACAATTTTGCTATTTTTTTCCCCCCAGCTTTGGGAAAGTAGCCCTTTTGAATCACCAAACGTTTACATCATGGGTTGCTTATACTGAACATAACTTACTATTTTTCTAAGCAACCAATACTTTGTCTTGAACTTCATTGTGACAGCCCAAAATGACTGAATTCCTGGACTAGGGAATTATACTTCAATCATATTTTATATGTTTCAACACATTCCGTAAAGTAAAATAATTATCTATATTTTTAGAAACTAACATTATGTTAATACAAGCTGCATAAGATCTTCAGAATAAGACTACTGTACTGAAGAATTTCTGTTTGAGACATTTCTTCCTTTATATTACATTAAGTGCTTAAGGAGTAAATAATTATTTTCTTTTTTTAGCTTTTTAAAAAATTTTATTTAAAGAGCTGACAGCTAATTACATATAATCTCTTTGTTCTTTTCTTCCTTCCAATACTATTTAAGGTATTCTCACAGTTCCCAATAGATTAACTTTTCTCAAGTACAAAGTTCTGAACCTATTTCATCATTTGTATCAGTTATGAGTCCTGGAGGAGACAGAAGCCAGAGTGTAAGAATAAATACAGAGAGCCTGTGAAGGTCTATTCCTAAATGCATTAAAAATCCTTCCAATACAACAAGCTGTTGTTTACAGCTATCTGCAGGTAACTCCAGTTAAAGAAATATTTTTCCAGTAGTCTCTATATTGGAAGCAAACTCTGAGAAGGTATTTTGAAATCTGGGATTTGCCAAATCATCATGGTTACATTAATGTTACCATTAATGTCACTGCACTGCACCAGTGTAAGATCTCCTCAATATCAAAGAAGGATCAAGTCACATGAGCACAAGTTCTGCAGCTCCGCAATATTTACAAAGAACTGGCATATGAATAATTACACTTGCACCAATTTTCATGTGCTTCCATAATTTGGTCACATTATTCCAGTTTCTGTGACTTTCAGTCTTCTGATTTTAGTATTTATTTCAAAAACTCTAGACTTTGCAGTTACTTAAATATACACTCTGATGTATTCACAAATAAATTTAAAACTCTTTAAAGCTACAAAAAAGACCAAAAAGTTAATGCTGCAGTTTCAAAATCTGAAAGTTAAATTAAAGTTACCTCCAAACTTGACTTTCTTCTTTTCTTTAAACATGAGTTGGAAGGCACCCCCCTACCATCCTGAATGCTTTGAGTTGCTGTAACAAAGACTAAGTAGTCTTTAACATTATTTATGAGACCTCGAGTACAAGAAAAAAATAAGCAAACCACATACTGCCACGTACCTTTCAAAGCATGCTTTGTCTCCTCTACAAGCAACTCAAATCTTCCCTATTAATAATAGACTTGACTGAAGTTTTCTCTGGATCCCTTAACAGTCTTTATATAATTTAGGAAGGAAAGGCCAAAGGAATAACTTTCTGTGATAATGATCGTAAGAGGAATCCTTATTTACTAAAATTGTAAGACTTTCCACATGAAGCTACTTTTTTCAGTTCCCTGGATTCAACTCGCAAACTTTACAGACTAAGGAGGAAATCTAAATGCAAAAAAAGGAAGCCATGGATTTTCTATTTAAATACAGCTTAAGATGCAAAAGCAAGCCTACTACAGCTCTTTTTCCAAAGTATCAAATAAAATACAAAGAAACAAAAGGGTATTTTTAATAGTATGTTGATTATCTACCATAAATTCTTCACAATGTTAAAAAAATTAAGAATATATAAGGTCTGTATAGAATAAAACTAAAATAATTTCTAAAGCATGTCTTCATTTTATATTTACAGTTTTTAGGGAACCCCAAGAAGAGTCTCTTGTGGTACATAT
>VYZW01055726.1:0-19482 GCA_013401315.1 Balaeniceps rex
GTCTAGTGGAAGGTGTCCCTGCCCATGGCAGGGAGGTTGAAGCTAGATGATCTTTAAAGTCCCTTCCAACCCAAACCATTCTATGATTCTATGAATGGACAAAGCACATTGTTTGTAGCTGTGCTTGTATTGAGTTCAACCTCAAGCCAGGCTGCACTTAGACAGTGGATTCAAATACCATATTTGATTGAGAGTTCTTCCTATGCCAAAACAATAATGAGACATAAAAAAGGGATTTGGACGTTCTTCCCCTTTCACTCTCACTCATACTCTAGAGAAACAAACAGCTTCATCACACATGCATGCAATCAGGTATTTTGAAATAAAAATGCACAAAGATGACTGAAATTGTGGAACAAATTCTGTTCTTAGTTGCACTGGCAATAGTCACGTGTAAACTACATCAGAATTTTGGCCCCTGCAATTTAACAGAACTTTCTTCTTCTACTAGTAAAAAAGGTTATGTCTGATAATCTATATGAAGTGATTATTACCTGATATATCACTCCATATGGCTGTTTTCTTATTTACATTTCACCCATCTTGGACTGTGTCACTGAGTGAGTCCATTTTACTTTTATATTCAGCCTGTCATTTTTTGGTTCTTAGGAATTAGCAAGAGGTAGTTATGTTTGGATTACCGCGATGAATGCCAATATTCAAAATTTGCAATAGGTTAGCTTAAAATGGCTTATTAATTGATTTAATTCAATACCTGGAAACTCTTATATGGATAGTCTTACCTATTTAAGCCTTGCTTGGTTCAGTTTAATTACACCTTTTAGAGATTCAGCTTACTGATAAGCATAGTTTGCTACCCAACTCTGCTTTTCACTGTCTTTAAATGCCATGCTGAAAAACCATGACATTAAGAGTACTTCAGCTGGGGTTCTTTTTGTTTGTATTCTGCCCAGCAACCCATTAAGTCCTAGGCTTTTCTCAGAATCAAAACAAAGACTAGAATCTCCTTTTCTGCCTTCTGTGCTCTATTTATGAAAAATCAGATTTTCTCATAATTAAGTGACACTAGAACAGCGGATCCTAAACCAAGCTGCCACCATGATTCACAGCAAGAAAGTAGGGGCTTGCAAAACAGCTATTGTACTCCATAAAAACAGTCTGGTAGACAGCCTGCAATCAGCTCTCATGCTTGCACAGTCAAGGATGTGTAAGCCCACGTCTGACCTTAGTTTAGTGGCAGGCAAAGACTACACACCTGGTTAGGTACTCAGGTGACAGAGGGCAGTTGCTAAAGCCCTTAGGCCACTCTGGAAGGGAATCAAACCAGGTGACCCAAAGGTGCTACACAGACAGTGTCTTCCTGGAACGATAGCCTCTTCCCAGAGACCAGCTTTTGTTCTTTAACTTCCCACACTAGTTTATCTTCAACAGCTTCTCCATATAGAGGAGCCTTAAGCAGCTCTTCTTGAGCTCTTTAGCTTGAGAGAAAAGGATACCAGCTATCCTCAAATCCAGGAGTGATCCCTCCATCAAAACCTGTTTAACACAAGGCTTATTCATGGGCACACAGGTCTATTGTTAGCAAAACACTTTGTGCCTGTAGCAGAGTGCCTACCTTCTTTTCCATAAATGCAACCACACAAAAAAAAAAAAACCCAAAAAACAACACATTCAGTTTAATTAAAGGGTAAGATTTATCCTTTTCTCAAGAATTAAAGGGGTTTCAAATATGGTGGCAAAACCAGACTTTTCTAGATCTCAGAACAAATGAAGCCAAGTCCTTGGAGACAACTATTCTTGGAATCCCCAAAAAAACATTAAGGAAATAGATGTAGGCAATTCTCTGATAAGAGATCAGAGGTCAGATCTGATAGAGCAAACAGGCAAATTTTGTTCTTTCGCAAAAAATAAGGGGGACAATCTGTTCAGGATTCCTCAAAAGATTTGTGCAAGAACTAACTTACTTCAGGAACAGAATGGTAATTAGTATCGCTCTTCTCAAGCATCTGTTTTGCTTTCCCTGGTAATGTATTTTTAAACACAGTATTGATTAGCTTTGATTTAATGCAAGTTTTCCTGCGACTACTCACCCATAATGATGATCTCTCCTCCCCAAATGCAAATAAGCAGCAATATCATTTTAGAGGAGTAGGTGTTAAACCATATGGTGGCTTGTACCTGGAATTTAACAGTTCGGAAATTAAAAGAAACATATTATTTATTCTTAATAGAACCAAATTTAAATACTCCTTTTATTATGCCTACTTTTTTAATTCCCTCCCTGACTTTCATACTAACAAAGGCTGTAGGTATCTAAACTGGGCAGCTGATGGAGACACAAAGTACGTTCAGAACCAAGTTACAGTGGTAAATATCAACCACATTGCATTTGATTCCGTGTGAGAGAAACACCTAGTTTGCCTGTCCCGAGCAACCTTTTGTGTGTTTTTTAGAGCGCAGAACAGTTTGCATTTTCTTAAAACCGGTGCCACTAACGGAAAGAAATGAGTGCTACTCACTGAGCACGATTTCTAATACAATTCGTCTGTCACTATATCAAATTCATATCACAATGAAAAATGAGCGGCATAGATTAGTTTTGCACTGGGGACTTCTTGCTAGCTGTTTCATTCCTGTGCTCTGAAAATGCTTGTAATTAAATCTGACAGACACAAGAAATTACTTAACATTGAACTCGCACAACACAGAGTTCCTGAGAAAGGCCAGAACAGCAGATACTCCCATTTCAGGCTTCTTTTGCTTCTCAATGAACAGTGGCAAGAGTACATTATTGCACAACTACCATTTGTTTAATGAATCCAGACTCTGGTTCAGTCTGTCCTCACATGAGGCATCCAGCCATCACAAGGCTGTGTAGCACAGAGAAAGGTGATACAGGAGGTTGGATGCTCTCACTGTGCCAGCTGGTTAGGGCAAGGATACACTACAGCTGAAACACAGGCGATAAAAGATCACGTCCACCTTCTGCCCTTTCCGGCAATGACCCTTATGAGACTGGGTCCTGCTCATTTTCTGTTTAGCTGGCTTGCTGTTACACACTTAACAAGCAGAAGAAAGGGACAACAATCTAAAGCTTTGGTTGATATTTTGGAAAGGTCTTTTGTTTGGTTGGTATTTTTTCCCCTCCTTCCCCCCCAAGAATAGCATACTCTTTCTGCCTCTGCCATTCAGATTCTCCATCTCTTTCTTTAATGCAAACCACAGAGTAAGAAAGAAGTATAATGGAGAGAGATTTGGAAGTTCCTACAAACCAAACCCTTTTGCTAAATCTGTCTCCGCATTCCCAATTTCTATGAGTACATGGCGAGACCAACACAGGGACGAAGAGGCATCTAGAAAGCACAATGTTACTTCACAGCGTTTGAGTCAGCTTTTCAATTCTTTTCTTTCTTTTTGCGTGAAAGAGCTCAATCAATCTAAAAGAGCATTTCTTATTAGAAATTTTAAGACTCTGCATAATGGATACAAAAGTATTTTAATGCTGGAGCTGGTGACATAGACTTACTTTTTATTCCATGACTTGCCTTTGCTTTCTTCCCTTATGATCTCCTGTGTGTCGTACATATTCATGGTGCTCTTCCAGTGGTGAGGTTGCAGTGGCAGCACGGACAGCAGCCCTCTCCTGCCAACAGAAAGTGAGCTTTTATTTACACCATGAATATCCTATGCCACTTAAAGATGCCAAGTTGTTTGGTTGTGGGGGGCTTTTTGTGGGTTTGTGGTTTTTTGTTTGGGTTTTTCTTTCATTTCGTTTTGTTTTTTTTTTAAGGCATATGTGTTTTAGAAAACATGCTTGCTTGCTCAAAATGCTAAGCAACTTCATAGTTTCTCACAGGGAGGAAATATAGCTAATAGTAATCTTTTTAAAAGTGACAACTGGCACATGAGTAGCAATAGTGCCTCATGCAGTATAATTGCTGGTATTTCAAAAGGTGACTGTGTAAGCATGGATGTCTATAAGGCACCCTGCTGTCTGCATGCTATTTGAAAGTTGCTGTGGTTCTTTGTGGGTTGTTTTTTTTTTTTGAGCTTTTATCTTCCCTGTAAAAGCAACGGTTTGACTGTAAAGCAGAGCTTGGCAGGCAATTTAACTTACCAGTGACAAAACTGTGGTCTCTTATAGTGTCTGATATCAGACAAGAGCAAAGAAAACATGGAGATAAATTGAGAATTATACAAAAAAAATAATTCTAAAATCCTGTGGCTCTTTGTGAAAACACAGCTACGCAAGAGAGAAGCAGGCAATGAATTTCTACTGAATCATTTTTTACTGAAATTTCCTCAAGCAATGTATCTAGATTATCCATTGTCATCTCAAACACAGGTTCATCGGATCACAGGTTAACCCAGGTCAGAAGGAACCTAAGGAGATCATCCAGCCCAACCTCCCGCTAAAGCAGAGGCAGCTATGAGCACGGGGGTTTTAAAAACCAAATCTCCCAATTCTTTTTGTTTATATCTCAAACACCACTTACAACTAGAGAGCAGCCTCCTTCTCATCAAGCTTTTGAAAACAATTACATTTTAATTTTTTTTTCCCCTTTCTTAAATACAAGGGTATTTATTTAAAGATGACGCTTTCCCATCATCCAGTACCCAGCGAAGAAGGCGGGGAAAGAAAAACCTCTCTTGGTAAATAGATACATTAGCACATACAAGAGAGGATGTGTGGTGACAATGGAAAAGCTGACATCTGACTTGTACCACTTAACTCCAGGGAAAACAGGTAAAAACTGCTATTGCCGCCAACAGAGTTACAGGTTTACCATATGGAATTACAATGATGTAAGCCCAGACTAAGTGAGCTCATAATCAATCTTTTAAATCTAGTTGAAAGAGGTGTTGGGGAGAGGTAGTGTTGACCAGTAATTATAGTTTAACTGAGACAGTATTATGAACAAGAAGTAGCAGAAGAACTCAGAAAAAACATTTCTCCCCCAACCCAAAATCTTTACTTGCAGGTCTGACTTTGTTTGACATGCTGTTGTTCACATGTAGCAAACTTGACTTTAAGCCCAGGAGAGCTTAAAAGTTCCCAGGAAAGAGCGAGTGGCTCAACAACAGAGTAATAAAAAGCTAAGAAAGTCCACACCACGTGCTGAGCTCTGAACTAAATGTCTACGCAGGGAGTGAGCTAATGCACAACATTATGATGAAGGAAGTTGCTAATGACGGACAAGCTCCAAATTGAATTGTTACTGGGTATTCTCAGGTGCCTATCAGATGAAAAAATAATTGCAGCAAAGGAAAATATAAGAAAACATCAGAAAAAAAAAATACTATTCTTACGGTCTCTTGGATGTGGAACAGTCTCCCTCACAAAGAGCATTTGCCTCATCTTGAGTCACTTTTCCAAAGCTTTGTTAAATCACTTGTAAATACACTTCCTAAAAAAACAGAATTGCATTGGCAGGGGGAAAGACATGGTGATCCAAAGGGTCTTTTCTATCTCTAATTACCATGACCTCAGCTGGACATGCCCAAAAACTTTGAGAGAGGAATGTGTGTTAACACTTAGATGAGGACATGGGCCCCTGGGGAGATGAATGCATAATTGCTCCAGCAAAGAAACATCATCTAACTAGTCAGGAATGAAAAGATATTGTACACAGAGCCAGTATTAGCCCAGTTGGGCAATTTCTTCTCTTTTTTTTTTTAAATCACTATCAGCAGTCTCCCAATGTAATCCAGGTGATCGATTTCAACTAGGTTTTCTATCCCAGTTAGCAATGAACCTCCCAGATTTCAAATATTTTTGAAGTTCAGATTAACAGTTTAATTCAGCAGTATTTTATAATAAAATTTTTAAAATTTCTATCATTACCAGATAAGCGAAAGTTTTTTTTGGAGAAGAAATTACAGCATGTTTCAGATATTCTCTTCACTGAGCACACCTGCCCTCCAAAAAATCAATGACTACAGTAATAATTAGGGCTGATTGAACTCCTATTGTTAACACTACTTAAATCAAAAAGGAATTTTCCAGCAGCATTATAAATATTTATATGCTGTCTGCTGGAAAGTTTTTAGCTGCAAAAAAAGCTTTTGGAAAAAATATTTCTGTTTCTGCTTAGTTTTCAAATAATAAAGAAATTTTTTTTAAATATAAAATTGCTACCAAAGGTTTTCAGCAACATTATATGCAAGTTTTTTGTTTACAGCTTTCTATTCAACAGGCACATAAAAATGTCACAAGAGATTAAAAAAACCCAACAAACTTCAAACCACATCCATTAAACATTTCCTGAGAGGGAAAAGGAATTACTGACATTTTTATTGTTTTATTTTTAATAAGAAGAAAGCACAACGGCTTTGTTTCAATAGCAAGTTCTGAGGACTTGTCAGAACAAACATTACGAAGTACTAAAGTGACGATAGCTGACTGCAATTAGATTCAGCGTTCCTACCTGAAAAGCTTATTGTATAATCAATGTAAACCTAGGTGGTTAAACCAAATCAAAGGATTAACATAAAAATCAGCATGGGAGCATACAACCTTGTCAGACTGTAGGCATACTACATCACTGGCTTTTGGCATCCGAGGCAAAGACCTGGGAATAATACCAAGAATGGCGTTGTTGAAAAAGGTGAGGAGGCCTCCCTGGCCTCAGCTTGACATGCAGCAGCAACAGGATGCCCTCTAAGTCTGAAATCAGGCAAAAATGTTGTAGTTTTAAGGTCTTTCCCACCCCAAAACCTGCCCACCACCACCAAGGCAGCATTCAGCCCTAAAACTTGCTGAGGCTGAGAGGACTGGAAAAGCACGTACCTGGGAACATAAGCCTCTGGCTCTTGGTATCAGCTTTGTCAGTGCTGAAGATAAATATCTGAAGAGAACAAAATTTACAGTTTGGGATTTTTCTGGTGTTAAAATGATAAGGGAAAAAAAACTCCTGCTTGGTGCTCCACAGTGATATGATTTTTTTTTTTTTTTTTTTTTTTTAATGTTNTCAAGTTGCCTTAAAAGCTATGATGGGGAAAGACTACATTTGAAAGAAAGATCGGGGTATGAACTTCTACCCAATCTCTGAGGGAGGTGGAGATTTTTTTATCATCATCATCATCATCACTTTGTTATTGTCTTGAGATTACACTTAACAAGAGCCGTTTCTGAAACCGAAACACGAGTGAAAAATGCTTGGGTAGCGAGCCAAGGTTTCCTAAGGCATTGTTCCTTAGCTGGGTTTTTAAACGTTCTACAGAACACTTCAAGAAAAGAATTGGGTTTTAACTTCTTTTTTTTTAAAGAAGAAATATACAGTGTTAGCTGCAGTGCAACACTCCTCGATAAGGCTGAACCACAGCTGGGGGGAGATGCACGTTTGCAGCCGAATGCAGGCAGGGCATCCCCAGCTCCAGCATCAGAGGTTGCACACCTTTGGCACCCTGCGGAGGAAACACAGCCCTGCCAGAGGCACCTCGTTTCTGTGCCTCAGGACTCTCTCCAGGTGAGTGAAAGGGCTGCAGAGACCCAACCATGCTCTTTTAGGGTCACTAACTACTTAGCAGTGCCTCTAATCCCAGATATACAGCCCAAGGAGGAGTGCAATAGGTGGAATAAATTGCTCCTTTCCTCTCTTTTCCCTAAGAGACCCTTGACAACTCTATGATCTGGAGCTTATGCTTTACATTGGCCAGCCTATACCCACTAAAAGCATGATCTTTCTTTTTTTTTTTTTTTTTAAAGTCCCCATAGGTCTATATGCTTCAGAGACTTCATGTGTACGCTCATATATGTAAGTATTCTAAGAATCACCATACGCATGCGTATGCTCCCTACAGACTGGGTTTCCATACAAGCAATGCTCTTATAAAATGTAGCTAGACTGTGTTTCTTAAAAATATAAAAAAATATTAGACTGCACAGGATAGACACGTATCAGCAAGGAATTTAAGTATGTACCCCACCTTTAACTCATTCAAAATGACATGCATGCAGCTGAATATGCACTTACCCATCTTGCTAAACTGGGAACTGTAAGATTTGCAAGGAACTGCTACAAAATAAATCAGGAACTTACTGTTCCGTTTTCTCAAGTGGGAATGTGTAGCTAAAGTTTGGAATGACAGTTTAATGAACGTAAGATGAAATAAATTATTTTCTGTGCCATTATGAAAATTCTCATGGATTAAAAAAAAAAAAATACAATTGACATTTTTTCCCCGAGATGGTTAAGGAAATGAGTTTCTCCTATCAGCAGAGTGTGATTTTTAGAGTGTTATTCCTCTATGCAGAGGAGGGAGCAGGCATCTGCTCCCAAAAATTTACCATAGCTTTACTTGTGTCCTCAATTAAGAGATTTAAGTGCATATTGGATTAAAAATGTCGTTCTGTAGGGATCCTGCCAAGCCTACAAATGTCTTAATGTCTACCGTATTACCGTTCAAGAATAGCCTTGACAGTTTGGCAATGAACTCCTAAAAAGGGATTATTTATTTTTTTTTCTTCCTCTCAAAACTGAATTCTTAACCCCCTCCCCAAAATAAAAATACACACAACAACTCCCCCCCGCCCCAGCATCTGCCCAACTGCGTATTGGAAATAAATAATGGATTTGCACTTTGCAAAGCACAAATTCAGCCCATGTTTTGGAAGCTGGGGTTTTACGTGTTGACCTGGGCTCCTCTGCACCTGTTTCATACTGTACATATTTGGAATTTTTCTGCATTCTTTATCATTTCAAAGACAGGAACATAAGCATCTCCGCTTTTCCCGAGATGACTGCCTCTGTGCGTGTATATGCATCACTGAAACTTCCTAGACTCAGATGCTGTTTTCTCTTGCCAGACACCCCTGTGGGTCTTCCTGAACAGCAGGCACTTTTTCAATAGCAACTTAGAGCTGCTGAGGGAGAAGAGAAGGTCATTTTCTAAGACAGGATGCCAAGAGGACAGGAATTGAATGGTGCTGGCTGGCCACGAGACGCCATGCAAATCAAGAATGCAGTGTGGTCCCCAGGGAAATAGTTCATGAGCCTGGCGTATATGATAAACCTGCAACTAAAGCCTTCTTAGGCAACTGCGATAACAATGTGTCACATTCCAGAGAAGTCAAAAACAAAGGTTGCAAAAGTCCTTGCAAAGCAGCGCGCCCTTAGACATCTGCACTTTCAAGGAAATGAAAAGATTTGGCAAGTTTTGTCACTTCTGGTTATTTTCTGAAAACAAAACAGAACAGCTTAGGGTTAGTCCCTCTCAAAACACCTAAGTAAATGACAGCAGAAAGTAGTTGTAGGAATCTTTAACCTTTAACAGGTTAAAAAATTAAACATGCATGTGCACCCACAATAAAGTAAATGCCATAATAAGGAGGTGGTAAACTGATATTTCCATAGTATATTACAAATAACTACTTATCTGAATGTAGCGGTAACCACCAGCTAGGAAGATTAAACCCATCTCTTTAAATTGGTTTTCTTACCTTTTCATTTAGGCATTGTACTACTCTCATAGATAAGTAGTCACTCCATTGCTGCTCATAAATTGAGCATAAACAGTCCCAGATACTTACTTGTACTTCTATTATTTGCCATTGTTCAGCGACTAGCCTGTGCAAACAAACAGATCATAAAATGGCTGCAGCAAGTATTTGTTATTCACTATTAATTATTGATACTGGTTGACTGGCCAAGTCCCACAGGCTGCAGGAGAAGGGGGGAAGGAATGGGAGACCGAACAAAACACTCTTGACCAAGGTGACAGATAAAATTCTGCCATGTGGGTATGAGATATGTGATGCAGCACGAGATTTCATAGGAGAAGCATAACTCATGGTGTCCTCCTGAGAACCGAAGAAGGAAAGATCAAGAGTGCCCCAGAACCCAGAAAGAAACTACACTGCAATTTTGTGAATCGGATCAAGCTTACTATCTCACCCTGCTTTCAACCTTGAGGTTTGCTGCTTCTCTTTCAGAACTGAAGAACCCAAGAGCTCATTTACTTATTTATTCCAGATATTCCTGCCAATAGCAGTACAAACAACACAGATCTTTGTGGTGTTGCTTTGTAAAAATTGTTTGATGTCACCAAAGATCACTTCTCCCTAGCAGAGTATCACAGCGCACCTCACAACATGCCACTTCAAGAGCAGGATTAAAGGCCTTCATGCCAAGGCCTAAAGCCAGAGATGATTAGCTGAATTGCAACAAAAAACCAAGCAGAGAATAAGAGCAGAAAAAATAGTTTGGAAAAAAAGCACCCAAATTATTCTATTCCAGGTAGGAAAGCTGTATGCCAAAAAAGAAAGTGCTGGCAAGACTGCCAAGACAACAGCTGAGCTACCTGTATCATGGCTACGTATTTCACAGGGACCCCCAAGAATTAGTAGAGCTGTTATGTAGGGCTAAGGTAGGCACTGCCCCCTTATTTCTCAAAGGTGTCCAGAATTTATGCACGGGTGAGTACGAAACACACATCCACAGCAGAAAACAGCGACAAAGAGATCCTCTAGAGAAGGATTTGCTGTGCAAGGGTGTAACGCCCTATGACCAGAAAATCATCGAAGTTCAAATACAAGTAAGATGTCCTGTACAACAACTTCCATCTCTGGCACTGTTTTTTAAGGCATCTTTTTGTCTGGCTGTCAGTATTGCTGTTTATGCAGTGCTCTATTTCCAACTCCAATTGCATGACATCCTCTCATAGACCTTGGAGAGCACTGTTTAGACCACCATATTTTAAAAATTAAATAGAGATTAACAAGTTGCTAGTCATTCTCATCTTGCAAGGACCGAAAATTATCCTCAAGCACACCAGCAGCTTCTAATTAAGAATACAGAAAGTGTCAGCCTGATCAGAGAAAGTGCTAAAAAGCTATTTAACAAGTGCAATTTGCCTGCAGAACTGTCTCCTGAAGAAAAACCCAAAGGTTGCCATTAATTTTACTTTCTGTTTTCAGAAGCGCATTTAAGACAATCAGCCCTGTTCTTCACTGGCAATCCGCATACTGACAAAGCTTTCCCCTTCTCCTCTGCTCCCCATCTGTGCTTCTGAAGAAACGCAGAGCCATAGAAATAAAGAAAAGTTGCAGTGTCAGTCATTCACTTCCATAGACTGTTCCTTCCCTTCCTCCCAAATAACATCTGTTCGCAGTAGTATGCCCGCTCTGGATAAACAGAGAAAGCTGTCCATCCAATGGACAGTCAGAGCACTACATGGTTTGGGAACTCAGGACATTTCATTGTTTCCATTACTACAGAAAACGCAGTCCTTGCGAGTACCTGAGCTGTGCAAGAATCACAGGTCTCCTTTCCTCCATCCCACGTCCGCTCCACAACTCCTGGTTTTCCACCAAAGTTCAAATCTCCAGGTGATTCTTTCTCTCAGTCTCACACACACCAGAGATGAGTATGAATCCTGGGTTGGGATTTGCATCCTGAATTTTCCCCAGCATTCAGAGTTACTCACATTTAAATTTCCAGTTCAGACTCACCTGCAGAGATTAATACATTTGGGAAAAACAAGAACAGCACATTAGAATGGTGATACAAAGCCTGCAAACAAAAGATAGATCAATTTTCTGTGCAGCTTATAGCTGAACGTATGTATTCCTCACAAATCTGTTATAGACCTGACTCTTGGTTTCTATTTCCTCATACTCAAAAACCTCCTACACAATTATTTCCTATATGATTCTTTCCTTCCCACCCACCCCAGCCACTGCCCTTCCTGGTAGTGTGCCAGTTTTGTTATTGTTCAAAGGTGAAAAACAAAATCTATCCCAGGAACTCACTCTGGCAAAGCTTAACCTAAAATGATTAATTTAAGAAGAGCAAAACAGCCCAGTACAGGGGCCTCCAAGCAGGGCCGGTCGCCCTGATATGGCACAGAAAGCCGCATGCACCACCCTTCTTTCCACTTGCGTTGCAGTGATAGGGCCAACAGTCCCGCAAGTACAGAAAGCTGATCACATTCAAGAAAGCTAAAAATACACACTTACACTTATGATTAACTTCCAGGCAAGTAATAATGAGGTTGCCACAAGGATGCTGTGGGATTGGAGAATAAAAAGGGGGGTGAGCCATTCAACCATGGACAGAAGCGATGCTTCCCTCCCACATTGCCTCCCCACACAGCTGAAGATTTTCTCCATTTATACAATTTGTGAAACAATTGGACTAGGCATCTAGGTTGCCCAGGGGCAACCTACAGCTTCTGTAAAGCCACCTACAAAATGAAGCTGAATAATGAAGCTCTGATTCTTTGTACCAACTGGAAACCTGCCCCCCCAAGGATCATTGGCACCCTGTAAAAATTTCACTGTCAAAATTTCATGCTTCCCTTTTCAGCTTACAAGATCAATGCCCTGGTGCTTCGTTGTATTATAATATTTTTTTCTAATAAAATAAGCAGCCACTATATGGAAGTGAATTGGCCTTCATTCAAAACATGTTTTGCAAAAGTTTTGATTTCATTCAGCGCCAACCAGAAGACAGACAGTGATCTTGTTTATGAGGGCTGGATCTATTGTCTAGGTTTAATTAGCTGATTATTAGACCTCCCATTTCTGTTATTGCAGATCCTTAATTCTTTTCCTAACATGATGTGCTTTAAAAAACTGTTTTCCAAAAAAAACAGAAGACATTTCTAATTTCCAGAGCAATTAGGACGAATAAAACATGCCAAATTTTTTTCAGCTAATTAGCTTGAAATACCTTGTTTCTCACTGCCAGAACTGACCTGTAACATCTTTCTCTCTCTCTCTCTTTCTCTCCCCGCTCCCGCCCCCCCCCAAATGACCAGCTCTCATTTGATTCCTTTCACCGTCTGACATCACTCAGCAACTTTTTCCACAGGTCATTTCCTCTCACCAGTTGTTCATTTGCCCATAAGAAAACATAACCTAATGGACGCATCGAGGTTTTTTTCTCTCCAGATATCGACATAGCATGCTACTGTTGACGGCAGAAGTCGCTTCTGGAGGAATAGAAGGTGCTGCTTCATGTAGGTGAAAGGGGGAGTAGGGGTGTGCAACGTGCCACCACACTGCAGGCACAGGTAGGCAGGATGCTGAACAACTACTACTTCATTTTCATTGGATTCTTTAAATATTGTGGTCATGGGGGAAAAAAAAAAGGTGAAAAGTTTTAGGACTTTGTTGTCACTGCTTTAGCCAGTAATTAATGGGATCAAACACTTTTTGGAAGTCATCTGGGTCTTTAGATATTTCTGTCAGCACCATATAGGACCCATCAGTTAAGTCTTCCACATGCTGACCTTTAACACACCAATTTTAGACTGTGTTAACAACACCTGTCTACACATAATATAGGTTAACCATTCCCGCCTAACTGTGTATGTGGACCCTCTTACTTCAGAATTAATTACTTTTTCACCTTAATTTCATATTATGGAAAACATCCATAGGAAGCCAGGCCCTACACATCTTACCTTGCAAGCCTCTCTGGTTTTTTGAAGTGTTCGAGATTGCGCCTGTCCATATGCAGTTGTTTATGTAGCCATCGCACATAGTATGTTTTATCCTTCATCAGAGCCTGAACTGCTATCACAAAGAGTAATCATTTAAAGATAAATTGACCCCCTTCTTTTGACATTGGATCAATGCACCCATGAAGTGTGCAGCAACAAAGACTTACGGGTGAAATGCATTTACTAATGTATGGTTTGCTTTTACTGTTGCTTCAGCAAAACATGGAGTGCTTACTTAAAAAAGTCAGTGGCATGAAACATCTATCCAAAGTTTTTCTATGAAAATAAATCAGAGCGTGTTTAAAACAACAGTAACTCTCCTGAAGGGCTTACAAATACTATTCAAGTACTGAGGCAGGAAACACTCTCTCTACCCATAAATCACAAACACCACAGAAAATAGCAATAGGACTTCTTCATATTCTCCTTCCCTACCCCTTCAGCCCTTTTCTCATGATACCACTACCCCAGAAAAATGATAAACGCTTACAGGAAAAAAATTATTCTACTGCCAAGCCCGTTCAATACACGTCATCTTTCAGAACATAACAATAGCTTGTTATGCTGGCATTTGAAATATGAACAGTGATCTGCAAAGGATGAAATCATCAATATATTTCAAGATACATCCTGAATCACTGAAAAGTTTTGAAGTGGCATGAGTGTCTGGGGTTTTTTGTTTGGGGTTTGTTTGTTTGTTTGTTTTTCTTTTTAAGTGTCTTTTGGCTTAGGAAAAATGTATCAGAGATTTTAGGATATGCATCTCATCAAAAGTAAATTTAAAACACTGTGTATTTGCTAACTAAAGCTGTGGTAGTGCTCATCTAGGTAAGGAATATTATTAGCTTCAGCTATTATTCCAGAATTGCTGTTTTCTAAAATAACCCCAGGTCTCAGAATAAAATATGAGACTACACCAATACATCTTTTCCCCTTTCTCCACTCTAGCTGCAACACAAAGTCCTCATGGCAGAAAAGTAAATGAACAACAATATCCTGCAAAGTAGACACCCTTGAAAAAATCTTGCGCATCTTCAGCTTGAATTTCCCTGCTGTTACCTAGCAGATTGCCTTTCCTAGAGTACCAAGGAACAAAGAGGAGAGCAGATTTTACTACTGTATGCCTGTATGATTCCCCTTGCTCCTAAAACCCAAAAACCACATTCCCTGTACTGATGTCCTTTTGTTTGGCATAAGTCAGTTATCGCATTTCTCTTACATAGCTAAAAGGAGTCATAAATGCACTCAAACAGCTACTGCGTGTCCTTAGAGCACCTGGAAAAAAGATTCCAAGCAAACAATAATTTTTGCTTGCCCCCAGTATAATCACATTTTTTCTTTTAATTCATACTTTTCATAGATTTCATTTTAAAAAGTTATTTTTAGGCTACTTAATTTCTGTCTCAAGCTGCATGAAGGAAAAGTTCTCCTTTCCATAGCCCATTTAAGGAATTCAGTCAATAAGATGCAGCCATAAACAAATCTTGGAGAAGCGGAATATTTGACAGTGCTTATGCATAACATCACATTTGTAATATCAACCGTCCCAGGCAGTTCAAGACAAATTATTTTGGATATTTTGAGGCAAGCTCTATTGGAACTGGGGGAGGAGGAGGGAATGACGCAGGCACATGCAAAAGCAGCTGTAATTTCATATCAGAACATAAATCAAAGAATTTTTAAAAAAGTGTCATCTTAATTAAAAAATGGGAAGTCAGAGAGAGACCTCCATCAGGAATTAAAAGCTATTTGAAAGAAAGTTATCCTCACTGAAAAAGGGGTATATATTCAGCATAGGTGCCAGCAAACATACAGAATGAATATGACCTGGCAGACTGCTGAAATTTAGAAACCCTTAAAAACCTGTTAAGTGCAATTGAATAGCATTGTGTGTGTTGCAGGAGCGGTACACACCAGGAATTACTCCTTCACTCCAGCTTGCGTTATCCTAGTAAGTATATGTACGTATGACACAGGGCGTACCTAGAGGATTTTTGCTTTGTATCAAAATACCTCAGCTGACTACAGTAATGAAAAAAAAAAAACCCATATTTTTACTTAATCTCATACTCACCGTAAAGAGTGAGTTACAGGAGGCCAGGGGAACCAGAAGGGAGCAGGGACCGCTGCAGGTTAGTACCAGCCTTTCAGAAGAGTGCTGCTGCAAAAACCACGTCAAGAACCTGTGAATGAGAAGGCAACAGAGTAGCACCTATTAGTGAATTGAAAGTATTGAGAAGCAAGCTAGCCTTAAAACTGTTCGCACCTAAAGCCTAGGTCAGTCTTTTAGGACACGCTATGACTCCCTGTGCTGTTTATACAAAAGCAGACACCATGCGAGCACTGGGAAGATCAAAACTAACACCAAGTTCACCTTTTGCAAGGCTCTTTTTCACTATGGACTAGCAACAAATGTTATGACCCTCCACCCCATCCCCCCCAAATTGTGCATGCTCTTATGTTCTTGAGCTCTCGGCCTTTATTTTCATATAACCATACAATCCAAGCAATTCAGCCATGCCCCTATTAAATCACATGTTTGTGAAACTGAGCCTGGAAAGGGAAATTTCCTGACAATTATAGAAGAGAAGCTGGAAAGAGCAATTGATACAACCTGGTCATGATCCATCTATTATTCAGAGGAAGTAATTGGGCAGATAGAGTTACAATTGCTAATACTTTCACACAGGTGCAGCACCATCTGCTTCTGCTCTTTTTGGCATGGGGCTATTAGATGTTCAGTCCAAAGTCCCTAGTTTAGGTATAGGGTGAAATAAGTAGGTTGAACCTTTATGAGGCAAGGGAGACCAGTGTCAAACACTTGGAGGAAAATCAGCAGAAGAGAAGACTGAAGAAGCCTAACACTAGGCTGTACCTTGCAGACATTTGGTTTAAGATTTGTGATAGATACTTTATCAAACAGCAAATATACTCTTTAAAGCCTCAGATGCACATTTTTAAGTTGGATAGGGTTCATTGTTTAGCTAACACTGAGACTTCACTAAAGGAGATCTTCCCCTTCTCTCATGTGGACATCCAAAGTCAGGGGCAACAATCTCTTGATCAGCCATAGCTGCATATTTTCATACTGATCACTGTGCTGACGGGTACTGGGTTTTCAGAGGGGGTATGCCAGTCTGTTTGGTCTCAGAAGATGGTTATCAGCACTCATTCCTCCTGCACTTCCAGAACTCAGTCTGACCTTTAGGTATGGACTTGTTTTGCAACAGGTCAGACTATTTAGACTTTTGTTTGTTTGTTTTGTTTTTAAACGAAGGCATTATTTCTTCAAAACTCACAGCTCTACAAGTTTCAGGTTCAAAATCAGAACTGTTTGAACTTATTCAAAGAATCTTCTACCACTTCTAACTTAGTATTTTGACAGCAGGAACATCATGCAATCTCTGGCATTTAATAAATACTTGCTTTACTCTCTGTTTAATTATTGGAGTAATAGATCTCTCCCTTAGAGTTTATTTAAAGTATCTTTCAAAAACATGATCCACGCACTACATTGTATGTGCTCAGAGGCCCCTCAGCAAAGGCAAGAACATTCAACTACTGCATTGCAAACTTACTGGAAAAGTCACCCCTCAAACCTACGGTAAAGGGCAGAATATTGCTGTTATTGGCATTGTTGAAAGTTTACAACAGGGACTCACCATTTATTTTTTCAACTGGAAACTTCCACAGGATATCTCAAAGATGTTTATACCTTCAATTTAACAGTTTTCACCCTGTTGAAATAATTAGTTGGATGACTTCAGTAAGCAGAAGGGCTCCAAAGACTGTCAGCCTGGTTGAAAATAAACCAAAAAAAGCCCACCTTTTAAATTAAAAAATAGGAAGTCTTTTTTATATTATTAACCTGCTTGAAACCTGTACTCAGAAGATGACAAAGTTAAGCATAAAAGAATCATCTTACTGATCTAAAAAGGAGTTCACTTTAAATGCAAAGGACCACCAAAGGCTGAAGTCCTTCCTTCCCACCATTTCATTGCAGTATAATACACTATTATAAAATAAATAAAAATAACACAGCAGACAAGTTTGTTCATGCTAATACTACGCCACAGCATACTTCTCAATCGAGATATAAATTGTCAGGTACAGAAGGCAATATAAGTGCTGTTATTTCTATTGTGATAGTGGCAAAAAGTTTCAATAAAGACTAAGATTCCACATTTTTAAAAAATCGTTTGAAGAAAAGCCCCTTCTGCATTCGGTCACCAAGCGTTCATCTTTCTGCTCCAAAATAGGGCTGAGTTTCTTTTTTTTTTTTTTTTAAATGTGTATATAAAGAAAATATATTCTACAACACTGCATCCTCAAATCACCATGTTTATCTAAAACCAATATGCCAAAAGGATCACCCAGTCAGGAAAATACTGAGCAGAAAAATGATGATCATCAAGTCCAAGTCCCACTAACTTGAATGATTCAAATATCTATTTTTAAGAGGACTTCTGGGAGGTGGAGCTGGGCTTGAAGTCATAAATCTTAAATATGAAAATGAGTGGCTCAGCCCTGGGCATATGCAATCACTGTGATTACGTGACTGTTTAGGCAGATAAGTGAAAGTATGGGGGTTTTTTAATGCTTATGCCAGGAATTTCAGGCACTTTTTCTCCACTGTGGAGATGAAGTTCACTACAGGACGGTTTGGAATCTTTCCCATGGGAGATGAGGTCCTGCAAAACAGCTCTACTTCCAGTGGGAACTGGCAAGTTTCTCTCGCAGTTGACTGAGATTTTAATGTAATTTTGACTGACCTGGATGCTTTAGGGCTGGTCTTCCTTAGTCCCACCAATCAAGGCATTAGTTGATCAGGATCCTCCCTGTCTGCAAAGAAATTACCCTCACTGCCAAACACATGGTTAGTCCTTTGCAAAGATTAAAATGCAAGGCTCTGTCTTGGCACTGAAGTGTTTCTTCCTCAAGTATCTTCTATCTGAAACAGGAATCTCGAAGTTCCAGAGGTGAAAGGAATGAGGTATACCAGGTATACAAATGAGGCATAAAAAAACCCACCCACAACCACACAACACACCCCCCACACACACACTGTTTTTTAGGGAGGGGTTGGTTCCCCCCCCATGGGCAATCTGTTTAACATAACACAAACTAATCACTGTTGCTATCTACAGAGTGGCAGAAGAGCAGGATAACATTAAAAAGGGGTTTCTTTATTATGATAGGATGCAATAACAAGCTGAAGGGTGATTAGGTCAATTTTATTTCCCCATCCTAGAGCTAGGGAGAAGAAAACTACAAGAAAATCTTTGGTATATCAGTTACTCTGGTAGGCACATCTAGCCAAAGATGCCACCTTGGTAAAGTTGGGTACACAAGACTCAAGAAGGGAATTTGTTAAAACAGAAATGTTCAAAGAACAGTAGGAGGAAACAGTCAAGAGAGCTATAGCTTGAAAATTTCTTTTTAGTTTCTAGACTTTTTTCTTTTTGTTCACTATATTTTCTTGTGCAGAAAGATGACCAGTGATATACACACAAACCTGAAGAACAAGAAATTGAGCTTTGTTGACATTTTAATACCTCCAAAATCTCTGTGTGGGAAACATGTTTCATATTTAGGAGTAGAGGAACCTGACCAATTAGAAAGCCAAAGAGGACTTTGCTTTTCAAAACACACAGTGGAATGATAGGAAGATTTAATGCAATGGCCATGCACTGACAGAGGCGAGTATAAAGTTTGACTATGCAAGTCTGAGTCCTGACTTGCATTAGCAAGTACAGAAGACAAAGCCATCATGTTTAGTAAATTCCTGAAAAGTTCCCAGTTTGCCACTGGAGGCCTGTAAAAGGTGCTGCGTTAGAGCTGCACTAGATGGAAAGAAAGAAGGTGTACCAAAGAAAGCACCCACTGTAGCAAGTCAAATAGAAGTAAAGTCTCAAGGAGAGATTCCTTTCTGTCCCCATTTGTTGCCCACTCTCGCTTTTATTGTTTCCTTACTACCTGTCACCAGGCAAAAGTTTTTGCCCTGGATTCCCAAACCAACACACTATCAATCTATTCCTTTCTTTTTAAAAAAAAAAAAAAAAAAAAGGGTTT
>VYZW01055726.1:28639-46303 GCA_013401315.1 Balaeniceps rex
TTGCCTATGATTGAGGCACATAAGGCGCAGTGCAGAAGCACAACAGTTCAGACACTAGAGGACAGTCTGTTCATTTGACTGAACCTCTAGATTTGTAGTGCAGGTTCCATATAGCTTCCCTTCTCTTGTGATAGAATTCAAGTTTGTAAGCTGATGAATCCACTTTCAGGAAGCTTCTCTTCAGATTAAAGGTTTCTTTAAACTAGTTGATTTCTTCCCCTTTTACATAAGTCTCAAAGCGTTGCAAGAATTCTTGAAAATGAGATAATTAATGTCAGTACTGTCTGTCCAACACCAAAGACAAGAGCTTCTAAGGGAGCCATATTCTTTCCTGCTACTCTGTAAATTCCAGCTACCGCAGCACCTAAGAATCACAAGAAAAACAATTATCAAATCACAGAAATAAAGCCAAGGCTGACATATATGACAAATTGTTTACTGTGTCTACACATCAGCTATTTACAGAACACTACTGAACACTGTATTACTTCATGGCATTATAGAATTACTAGTCTTGCTTGTGTTTTTCTAGTTGTTATGAAAGTCCTTCAGGAATGATTTTTCCCAACTGAACCAGACTAAGTTTTCCAACGTTAGTTTGATTTAATTAAATTGAATCTTGCCATTTCCCTGCAGACATCTTCAAATCTTTGTTACATTTTTGCCTTCTGCTAATCGGAAAAGGTAGCAAAAAAATCCTTTAAAAATCAACTGAGTCCAAAGTGTGGTTTAATAGTGCTTATATAGGCAGGGAGAAGACAACACCAGTAAAACTGCTAGTGCCTACAAAATAACTGTAAACACTTACACATCTATCAGCTTCATTTAATATGTCAGTTGAATAACCTGGTCACACTGTGTCAGTTTAGTTTTGACTTAAGCTACTAAATCGTTAACAATTGTTTAGCAAATCAAGCAAAACATGAAAAAGATCAAAGTATTGCATTGTTATCCATGAACATATATGAGAGGAAATTTCTAACTGATACGGTTACATTGAGCTATAACACATTAAAAATTAAGAGACCATTTTTCTTGTACAGTTGTGTGCAAATTTCCATTTAAAGTATAACATCAAATGGCCAGGATAAACCAGAGACAAAATACTGCACTGTAAACAAAGCCAGGTGCTACTAACTCCCTTCTACTGCCTTTCACATACTGAATTTATCACATGCATTTGAAGAACAAAAGTCACAGAGCAAATGGATAGCTGTGATGTCTTGGAGCAAACACCTGAGAAAAAGATCAGTCAAAAAAATAACATGCTAATGATGAATAATATTTTCTGCTCAGACATTTGCTTCTGAGCCTTTTAAGGATACTAAAATATCCATGCAAAGAAGAAATACAGTGCTTGCTTTCTTTGCCTAAAGAACAAACATTAAGTACATTATCCTTTATTTCAGAATGAATGAATTTTTTCTGAAGACGAAAACCCAAAACTTAATTATAGACCTTCAATATGTATGGTCTCAGATGCTATCTAATCATAATTAAATGCTTTCAGAGATCACAGAGGCTTTTTCAAGGCTCAAACAAAACTGAAAAGCTATCACCATTTTTTTAAATAATAGGCAAGAGTTAAAAAATTTGGAATTTTCTTGGTTTTGCACAGTCACTAACAGGAATAGTCTGCTGAAGTGATCAAAACCCCATTACTGACACAGAAATACATTAAGTCCCAACAGATTTTCTGAAAGTACAATCTGTATCTGAATATAATCTGCTATCTTAAAAAAGTAACACCTCATTTTTACAAAAATTTTAGGAAGAATAGAATTCACTAATAATTGTGGCCATAACAGTATTTATAAACACTATTAACAAGACTGTTAGGTGAATAAGTTTTGGCATTTTTTTTGTTGGTGTTGTTTTTTAAAAAGACATATTCTATGAAGTGTATTTTGTCTGAAATATTTCACCAGAAGGCTAGCCTTATGGTATTTCACTCAGCTACCTTGCATAAGCTTTTCCATTTGTTCCTTGACTATCTGCTGTCAAAAACTGAAAGAGATCCTTTAGACTGAGCCCAGTACTGACATTAAAATTATTTTGGTGATTGAACTCCCAAAGTGAATTCAAATCAGCCAAATAGGGATACCAGAATTTGATGCCATTAGTTAATAACAGAAATGTTTGGCTTCTTGAGAAAACACTGAGACATTCCGGAAAATATCAATAACAAAAAAATATAAATTTGTTAGTTTGATAATTATGTATGTATACTCATCAAATAACAGTGTCCAATACAATATGTAATGCATAACCCAACACAATTGGTACACAGCCAAAGTATACTACAATAGGCTGCCAATGAGGGAAATGAGAATATGTCAGGAAAAAGGAGCGTGCTTGGGGAGAGGAGGAAGGACAGACTCTTCTGGATGAAATACAGCTAAAATCCTTGCCTCAAACTGCCTGATATTTACCTGTTCTTGGGTTTGTTTTTCTGGAGGGTTATTGGGGGTTTTTTCTGACAGTATCCACTGCTATTTAGTAAGTTTTTTATACCTTTTTTTATAACCTTATAAAGTTCTGTGATTTTTCAGAGCCTAGAAACTGAGGTGTTTCCTGCTTTTCTATATGCTGGTGAAAACATCCCAGAATGCCAGAAAGTTTGAAAGATCGACCTGAGCAAAATTAAACCTACATTATTTAATGATCTATACTGCATTCATTCACCTACACAAACGATGGACTGGAATACAAAATGAAAATTTAAGTTAGTTTGCTATTTCAGTTTCTTAAGCACTGGACCAGGCATATCCAAACAACTAAATACTTCAACTTGCATCCCAGTTTGCAGCACAATAGCTATTAAAAATCCTCTCTTTAATATTTTATCACCATAATTTGTCTTCAGAAGCACCCCATAGAATTTCTTTCAGTATGAAACAACACAGTGCTGTCCAGAAGCAAAAATACCTGAAAGTAAAAGTATTTGGCTAACCAAGTTGCAATGCTCTGTGCAATACCTCTGGGAACAGCGTTAACAAGTCTGCAGTCTAAGCTTGAAGAAATTCTCAGGTGAATTTACACATAAACAGTACCGCTTACTTCTTAAGTGTTTTGACCTGCAAAATTCAATGCCAAAGATACAACTGTGTTGCTCCTCTTTTTATGCATAGATAAAAGACACAAAGTAGTTCCCTGTTTGAGAAACACTGAACCTTCCCCACTACAGAATACTGCGTCTCTGCTTGGATATTCCAGCATCACATTTCCTATCTTCTGTTCTTCAGAAATGCTCATGCACAATTGACCTTGTAACACGGCCACTGCCATTTTAATCATAGGACAAAAATCAGCATAACATGTAATGTAAGGCACTCAGCTGGTTCCACTTCACCTTAGCCAAAAAAAAAAAAAAAAAAAGTAGAATTTTATTGAACTATACCATGTTCAATGATGGAAATTCTAGGCTGAGATATATATAGCAATTACAACAACCTTTTGAAGAAAGTCTTAATGAAACTTTTCATTAAATTTGCATTCTTATTTAACCTTGAAAACCAACAGGCAAGAAGGACTTTCAGTAGCAATAGGAAATAACCTGTCACAAATCATCCATGAATGTGTTCAAAGCTGAAGTGATACCACTATTCTGATAATCTGGGCAGTACAAAGAAAAATGGGAATGAAAGGCAGCAAGGATTGCCTACAGTTTAAGGCTATATGATGGTCACTAGATTTACAGTTCCTTACCCTCAAAGGCCTTTCAAGTTAGACCATCTTGTCAACAACACTGAAGATCTTTGGGCAGAAACTACTGCTCAAGTTAACACAGGCCCCATTCAATCCATTGATTTTAATGTTGAGAACTCCTTACCAGCAGTTTCAGACAACAAAGCACAAGCTTCTTTCCTTCAAAAATAATACTCACTATTTCTCCACACACCCCCCCCCCAAAAAAAAAAAAAAAAAAAAGAAAAAGAAAAGAAAACTCACCATGCTTCTATTTGCTTGGGAAAGCTACTGTAGTCTATTTATAAGTTAGATAAAAGTAGCTGGATATGAGAAAGCCAAAGACTGAATAAAGTATCCTACTGATTTTATGGCATATATTTCAGTATTGACACAGATAACAGAATTTCTTAGGAAAGATGGAAAAACAGTATCTGATACCAATAACTCTAGATGAAAACAGCTAAGCAGCATTTTGTCAAAACATTCTTGGCAACATCATTTGTGTGCCGTATTTGGTCAGGTATAACACTTCTGCACTTTACTACATAAAATACTCCTGCTTTCTGCAACGTTTTAATGATGAGTATGGGTTTTAACTATAGTTCTGTGAACATTTCAGCATTCTGCTTTAATAGAGAAATGGTTAGTATCTATCTGTGGATACAATGTCAAGAAATAAAAAAATGTCTAAAATGTATCTTGAGTGGTAGGCATTAGACTAACACCATACGGAACTCTAACAGATGCCCTTGCGATAGAGCATTTTACCTAGAACAACATCACAACTTAATTTTTTTGGGGGGGAGGTGAGGGAGCACGCAGGGAAGTCTAATGGCCTTCCTCCCTCTTTCCTCCCTACCCCAAATAAACTAGAAAGTAACATTATGGCCAAGCCAAGACTGGAAAGTTCTGTCAAATCCATAAGCCAAGTGTAACTTCTCCAAACAATCACATTTTCTGAGCTGTAAATCACTACCTACATTGCACCTGTATTTCTTTTAAAAGAGCAACATCCTATCCAGGTGCAATTTAAAAACCTCTAGCATGCCCAAGGAAACAAGCAGGAAGTTAGCCTTGTAACTAATGGAATCAGGACCTCATTTCCAAAAGAAACTCCTGGCTTTAAGGGTACTAAGAGGTGATCTTGATCAGAAACCTTTGACGAAAGAAACCTGCAACAAGTATGGTAGGACAGGACTGCTCTTCCTGATCCCAAAAAGATATTACCTGCTGAGCATACACCTTTTGAATAGCTTGGTACCCAACAGTTCTAAAGTGAGAAGAGTAGGATGATTTCTGCACTCCTCTGACAATTTACAGTAGTTTTATCTTTACATAATAGAAGAGCAACTCAGCTGTCATTATCATTAGGATATCTATATAACTAAGGCAAAATCCTCAATAAACAATTAACAAATCACTAAGAAATTTTTTTTTTCTTTTTAGAAGTTAGATGTAAAATAAGAAAGAAAAACAAAACAAAAAGACTTACTGGTTATCATTGCTCCAGTTATAGAACCCAGAAATCCAATGCTGACCACAATGACAGAGATCAGCCTCCCCTGCCTATGCCTCTGCAGCATCACAAACATTAATACTCCCACAGCACCATGGACAAAGAGAGAGGAGAAGAGAGCCCAGAGGAAAACCCAGTACCACATCTCTGAAAGAAAGCAGTCAAATAAAGGGTTAATATTTCCGAGACAAGAACTTCGTGAGTAAGAAACTTTAAAACACTGCATACGATCAACAGTAAGAGAAAAGCAATACTGATTTCCATCTTAAAAGGAATCCATGTGACAACATCAGCATATGCTCAAGACATTTTCCCCCTTTTAGCAGTCTATCATAAAGGAATAACTCTATTATGATAAAAAATAAAAGGATTCTGGCACAATTCTTAATTCAGATGTATTATCACAAGAAGTCCATCTTTTTTTAATGGTTTCTTTAAACAATGTTAATTGCAATTCCGTATCTCCTGGTTTTGGCTGGGATAGAGTTTTCTTCCTAGTAGCTGGCATAGTGCTGTGTCTTGGATTTAGTATGAGAAGAATGCTGATAACACTGATGCGGTAGTTGTTGCTAGGTAGTGCTTACACTAGTCAAGGACTTTTCAGCTTCCCATGCTCTGCCAGGTGCACAAGAAGCTGGGAGGGGGCACAGCCAGGGCAGCTGACCCAAACTGACCAAAGGGCTATTCCATACCATATGACATCATGCTCAGTATATAAACTGGGGGAGTTGGACGGGGGGCAGCAATCGCTGCCTGGGGGCTGGCTGAGCATCGGTCAGCAGGTGGTGAGCAATTGCACTGTGCATCACTTATTTTGTATATTCTTTTATCATTATTATTACTACTATTTTCTCATCCTCTGCTGTCCTATTAAACTGGCTTAATCCCAACCCATGGGTTTTACTTTTTTTTTCCCTGATGCTCTCCCCCATCCCACCGGGGCCGGAGGGGGGGGCAGGGGAGGGTGAGAGAGCAGCTGTGTGGTGCTTAGTTGCCAACTGGGGTTAAACCACGACACCATACTAGGTATTGTAATTACTCCTGCAGAATGAAATAGTCTCTGAATCAGACTGAACCAGGAAAAAGGCAAGAATTGTTTTGGGTTTTTTTGTGAGTTTTTGTTTGTTTGTTTGTTTTTTGGGGGGCGGGTGTGTTTCATTTTTTAAAACAAGAAGAGACAGCATCAGGTAACATCAAATGGGAAAACAGATTAAACACTGCAGTTTATCTACCCAGGAGCTGGAATAGTGTTCCATCGAATTAGCTTCAAAGGCACAAATAAAAACACTATAATTTTAACAAGAAATTTTAACACATCTAACTCCTTGCTTCTAATTCCTTAGCACAGAACTTCATAGAGACAGTTAGTCACTATTATTTAAATTACTAAGCAAGGACAAAAGATCATGAGAATCTGTGGACTACAAACATTTCTCTGAAGAATGGTAGACATGATCATTACCTTCAAAGAAAAGAGCAAGAACCATCAATGAAGCTACATAAGAATTAAAGAGCCTTTCTCACTTGGTGGCAATTTTCTAGAAACATTTACTATAACTCAAAATGGTGGGGAAATGCAACAAAAGGGGAAAAAAATGTGGGTTGTTTTGTTTTGTTTTTAAGTCAACTACAGTAGGTATATATCATCACAGAATTCAGCAAATTGGGGCACATTTTCCCGATTGACATAATCCCATGAAACTGTCATTAATCTAGAGTTCCCCCTCAACAAAATAATACACCTTCCTTACAACAGCAGGATACTTATCATTTATGAGGTGAGCCTGTATTATTGCAGCTTGACACACAACAGTCATTTAAGCAGAAATATGACCCAATTAGATAACTTAAAAAATACTTAGCAGCTCAAACAAAACACACTGTGAAAAGATGCTGAGAAAGAATGGTTGCTACACAATAACCACTGTCCTTTGAGTCCAATGTCAATATTGTATGTATATCCATAGCACAAATACAGAGTTTAAGCTTTTTCATTTAGCAGCACTGTGAGAGAAGACTCAACCCTTCCCCTTTCAAACAGTCATAAAAAGCAAAACTATGTCATAGGGCTTACAACTCCTCCAAATTATGGTAACCAAAAGGCTCCCTTAAGAGAGCAGCAAGGAAGGTAGGTGGTAAATCTACATTCAATTAATATTTCAGCTGTAGTTCAAGATGTACCTTTTCTTTCTGAATGCTTGGATATATGCACACACATATTGAGGGTGGCTCCAAGCAGCTCTCCTCAGATCCTCCATCCCTCACCCCTGGCCTGAAGTTTGGTCTCAAAAAACTTTGCAAAAGGATAATGACCACAGTACCGTTCCACTAAACGTCTCATCGTTCTCAGAAGCTACTGTGACAGAACAGTGGCAAGGGTGCCAAGTAGTCACTCTACAAATATGTGACAAACGCTGTCACTAAAATTAAGAAAGATTGACTGATTGCTGATCCAATCTGCCATGGTCATGGATAGTTTGGGAGGGGAACCTCTCCTGCAGTCCTAACAGATGTTGTCTGTTACTAGCACAGCTTGGGTGTTCCCACTATTTTTTTCCAGTGGAAGCAAATAAGCAAGATTAGCCAAAGGATCTATCAATATAGAATGCAGCAGCCCTGCTAGACCTGCAGTTTGACCACAGAAAAATAAGCCTTAGGAGATGGGGAAAAAAGTTTACTTTCCTGCTAACGTAAATCACATACAACTTCGGGCAGAAAAACCCTGTCAGGAAGGAACACTTTCATTCTTCTGGAGTATGTCAGCAGAGCCACCAGGCAAGACCCTTTTGTTGAAAAATGTCACAAAACCAGATTCCTAACAGCTCAAAACTATCCTATCAAAATGATAACAACTAAGCTCCTGTCCCATGGGGGATCATTTGCTCAAGCACCAAGTAGACTGTTAGCAGATACTTAATAAATTTTAGAGCTATGGACTGAGCAGACTATAGTTTAGCAATAGACTGAACAGGTCCTCAAATCTAAACTGCTTTGGCAACACTAGCAGTGAAAAAACACAGGGTCTATGTTCCACTTTACCATATGAATAACCATGGAGAACAAAAGTTAGGGAAAAGAACTCTAATACGGGAATTAAGAATGTATGTAGTAGGCAAGAGCAAGCATTTCCTTGCTTGCCGGTGTTGATCTCTGAAGACCTTCAATCCTAGAAGATATTATGTGCATATCTTAGATCTTCCATTTTAGTTCTCCACAGTAACATCGTTGAGCCAAGCTCCCAGATTACTCAGAGAAGCACAAAACTAAACTGCTGGCAGGTGAATGTGATGCTGAATGCGCCATTTCAAAAGATAACTTGTTCTTACACAGAAGAGGATGTTTTGCCTTGTTTGCCAGTAAATTCTGTAGCAGAGATGCTGCTTATTTTCTGGACACGGCACCCTTTCCTGCAATTAAGTCTGTCACACAATTTTCATACCACTCAGATTATACTGATATGCAAAATACTCAGTAAAACAGAAGCCTGGATCATCAGAACAGAGTGCTGACAATGTTCTTAACCCAAACTTTCATTTCTCTAGACTAAGATGGATGCACGAGATGAAACATCAACTACCAAGAAAAAGGGAGGGCCTCTTTACTAGAGTAAAGATAACCTGATACCCCAGTGACAGACTGAGAATACATACTTCAAATCTGCAGTTGAAGAAAACGCTTGGTTCTTATGTAAGGTTACATGACAACTGCAGGCTTCTAAGATTGCCAAACTCTCCATAACTACACCAATGGTGTATTGATTAGTGTCATCCCATCAGTTCTTCCACAGTCTAAAAACAAACTTCTGGAAGGTGTGCTGCTGTGGATACCAAATTCAGGCAGGTATCAACTGATTTCAAAGAACTGCATCAGAATGAGACAAACTTGTCCCCATTTAACATGAAGCCCAAGAACAGAAGACTCAGCTGTTTCAGGTGAGAGGGGACCTGCGATTATGGCAGACTATTCAGCAGCCAGTTATTCTGAAGTGAACGGCCAATACGTAGATATGCTATGGGGAGGAGAAGCAAAGCTCTTGTGATATTGTCTCTCTGCAAATGTATCTGAGGGACACTCCCAGGACATGGAAAGCTGCACTTTCAGTCATGCTCTCCTAAAATGCCATTGCAGCTGAAAAGCTTGAAACTGGACCAAGAAAGTCTGTTGGAATCTGACTCTGTTAGACACCATCATTCCCTGTAATTTCCACAGGGTTCACTAGGCACTGGATCACCTTTCAGGAAATCAGTGTTTATGGTCGTTGTCAACCCTCACCAGGTAGAAAAGGCAATTGATTTCCAGTCTTGGGAAGACTTATTAGGATGACTGTATTTTTAGAAGAAAAGGAAAGATTATGGGAAGGCTAACTACTCCCCTGTAACTAAGAAACCAAAAATATTTACAAACCCTTGCATAACAAAATAGCTGCATAGTGAGGAACTATCTTAGGTCTTATTTACATTCCAAATAAGGCTCAAGGAAAATTAGCCTCACCCCTCACTTTATATTTGGAGCAGGAGACAAGAGAATAGAACCAGCCCCGAAAGTACTGTTGGATAAAGGAATATAAACTTGAGTTCTTTGGTACACACTTTCTTCTCCTACTCTTCAAAAGCAACATGCATATTGAATGCATTCAAACAGAAATTAGAGAACATCCAGAAATATTCCTGGTTCCACACAAATGCAGCTGGAGCATTTAAAGAAACCAGTTATAAACCATCACTTCACAGAGGCCTAGGTTTTCAAGTCAATAGCATTGTAAAGTCAGTGACACAAGAAATACAGGTAGTGTTACACATACCTGCAATAATCCAGTACCTTCTTATTATAAATTATTCATAATAGCTTATAATTTTACCAAACTGACTGTAGATGTTAAAACTTGTAGGTGTTCAGAACAGTTGGAGGGGAGGGAGGTAGAGGGAGGGAACACCTTCACGTCCAGCTGAAGACAAGAGGGGGGAAAGGACCAAAAATTTGTTTATTTGGGAAGGAGACAGAAGGGGGAAGTGACAGGTGTGAACAGAAGGGTTAGGGACATAGGCCTGTGACACTCCAATTTGCAGAAGGCTGGAAGCAGGGTGAGGGACACAGCAAGCGTTTGAGGACTGGTTAAGTGCCTCTATCCTGTAAGTAGGCAAATTACTTAGACATCATCTTCTACTTGGAGTTGCTTTTTATTTGGGTAACTCCATCAAGTACATATGCTCTAGACTATCCACTCTCCACCAACTTACGTATCTAAATTTGTTAAATGGAAGCAGCTGAAAAGCTTTTATTTACCAAGTTACTAGACAGAGTTATAAGCAGAGAGACTAGAGTATTTTTGTTTTGTCCTCCCCCTCCCCTCACACACATTCTTGCTAAAGATTCTCACCTGCTGTAACAAGAACTAGATTTTAAAAGGGAAGGAAGAATCTCCCTGAACAGGAAACAAAGTGCAGTTCTGCCACTTTGTCTTGTGGTTGGAACTATTGCAGCATCTCCCCTCAGTATGAAGATACCTCTAATTTCCTACAGATTTGTTACTTGGGGGTTTGTTGGGTTGGTTTTTTGGGTTTTGGTTTGGGTTTTTTTTTTGAATGGTTGATATTAGCAAGGAATAGGCAATAATTTATATTGTTGCATCCTGATACACAATAAAGAAAAAGGAATAGTCACACTACTCAACAAATATTCTGGCGTGATAGCTTACCTAATCGTCATATCATTTTAAAATCTGACATTAAAGAAAGTGATTAAAAAGGTCTGTGTGATGAAATTCTCAATGATTTAGACCATATCCTTCTCTTGCAAAGTTGGCTTTTCTAGTGAGGCGCAATGAAACACAGCAACATATTTCTCATAAAACTTACAACGAACAAAATTGGAGGCATTTATAATCATAATTCAGTCATCTTTGTCATGTTAAAGTAGCTGTTAAAAAACCTGAAAGATCTGTAATTCAGAGAATCGTATCAATTGACTATTTCACGTAAGTGTTTCCTGTTCTTCAGCTACAGACTACACATTTAGTAAGAGACTGCATACTTATTAACAATTCCTCTGAATACAAAAATTTCTTTAGTCTCCTGAATAGGCAACATCGACTTTGTTAAATCACTACCTCATTTCATTAAAACACCACCTCAGTCCTAGAAGCTGAAACAGTACAAATCTCTTTCAGCCATCTTCCATAGGAAAGGCAGGAAGAGTTGTCCTTTCTTATCCTCCTTTATTTATATCCTTTTTATGCCTTGTAGTTCAACACACTCACTTATTTACTTCTGCTCATTAATTAGGCCAGTGATGAAGACAACTGAGTAAGCTGTTTGACATGGATGGACAGGGTAAGGAGGACAGCCAACCTTTTAAGCAAACTGGAGGAGGCTTCAAGCTCCAGAAACCTGAACGATAACTTAGTTATTCTTATCCTGACAGGTTGAGGGCAAAGAACTTAATGCATAGAAATTTCTGAGTGGAAGAGTTCAAGGTTCACTAAAATTCAGTATCATCTAACTCCAGAATCATGATGAGAGGTTGACCCTCAGGAAAAAAGTGTACTAGAGTAACAATGAAGGAAGCAAAGAATGGGTTGAGGATAACTCTGAGAGATGCTACGAGAAAATAGAGAAAGAGAATGTGGACCTTTGGACACAAACTGTCAAGACCTTGCTTGTTCAAAAACAACCGAGTAGATGAAAGATTTGCAATACCTATAAGGAGGAGGAAGTGAGACTGAAGTGTCTTAAGAACATGCTGGTACAAAAATTATTTATGTCCTATATACTGATTCATACTTTATGAGGTATAAACTTACCTACATGATCATTGTTGCTACCTCGATAAAAAAGCACGCTGTCAAAAAAACTCAGTCTTTGTGTAGCTATGCTAATTAGCTGCACATATGGAGTACTTTGCTGGTATGGTAATAATGATTTAGTTTTATCTGACAGAGAGCTCCAAATACTAGCCTAGCCTCAGTTTATTTAGTCATGTCCTTATAGGGCTACTCTAAAGAGCCCTGAATAAAATAAAACTTTAGAAAAACCTCCCAGCTTCCTTTGCTTGACCCTAAGAAAGTTTCAGAGTTTAATTTCAGTGTATCCAAATTACCCAAATTACTTTAAGTAGCCAAAACACAACTTACTTGTATCAAAACTCCACAGTTGCCAAAGGAATGCACTGACAGGCAACTAGCCAGTACTTACTAGCTTACAAGCACAGTGACATCCAATCTATTGCCTAGAAGCCACAGCTTTTCTAATAAGGACAACTGAGATCCATTTTTCAGGTTTATTTAACATTCTTAGCACTTAATCACTATCTTAAATCTTGTCTTCAGTTTATGTTCCTTTCCACTGGTTTTACTTGGGTGGGGATTTTTTTCTACCAGAAAAGCTGCAAGGCTCAAATAACTTGTAATTCATGCCCCATCACTCCAGTTTTAGAGTACTTCTTTGTTAATTTAGGCATTTATACATACTGTAGATACATATCATACATACACTATTCCTATGTACTATATATACACGTTACACATATCATATTGGTGGAGGCATATACAACCTTAAAGATTAGACTTGAGATTAGAAAAAGAGTTTTTAAAGCATTTAAAGTTTAGAATAACATTCCTATCACTTCCAACTTATCCAAACTTGAAGGTGCACTCCAACAGCTTTATCTTGGGCAAATAAAAAAAATGCAAAGTCAACACACAAAGTATATAAATGCTAACATTTTCAAATATTATCTATATATATGAATATGCTGCCCTACTGCCACTCAGCTTCAGTAAACATGGAGTTCCTCCTTAATCCTTCATCTTCAGTAGTTTCCTCTTCCACTAGTCCTTAGCCTGTTTTGCCAGATGAATAATGATTGCCTATAACATTTATTAAATCAAGACTGATTACTCCAAAGGAAAGTATCTCTCTTGGGATTCTAATCTCTGTACCCAGCCTACCACTATTAGCTACAGAGTTAAGTCAACCAATAAGTATCCGCGCTGTGAATACAAAGATACAAATTTAAGTCAAATAGGTAGCACGTGTTGAACTTTGAATTAAGAACTGTATAATGTTATATTCCTGTAGACTTACAAACTCAAAGCACAAAGATTAAGAAATGCCAGTACATTATACCTGCAAACGTAACTCAGCTCTTTACATGTTACAGTATTTTCTTTATCACTGGGTCCTTTCCTTAATTATTGTATCAACTGGTATTTCTGACTGTATAGTCCTGATAACATCAAGTTGTTATTTGGAGATGGTAATGTTTTTGCTGCATGAAGTGGAAGAGAAGCACTTGCGGAAGAGCATTTAAATTATAAATTACAGACTAGTCCTCTCAAGTTACAGGATATGGGACAAAGACATAATCCAGACAATCAGGGACTTATGATTACAGGGTGAAGCTTAGGAAAAAAATATAACAGACAAGGCACATCTTCTATGCGACACCCATAATCTCTTATAAATGTTCACTTTCAACCAATTCAGAAGTTATTACTGTCCAGCAGTTTAAAATTATAGACTTCTATTTCAAAGTGTATAAAAACAGTTGTGGAGGCTTGAGCTCATCACTTAGGACACTGCAGGTGTGGGGAGGAGAAGGAAGATGACTCTGTCTTCAGAAGTCACACAGTACAACTCAAGTTTGTGGGGTTTTGGTGGGGGTTTTTTGTTTGGTTGGGTTTGGGTTTTTCTGTAAACTCTGCATGCAGTGGCATGGAGATGACATTCTCCCCCTACCTCCTCAGTGACTAATGAAAAACCCATTGAGACCAGAAGCTTACACCTTCGGAACATGCAGTAACTTGGACCAGAAGCTTAAATCTTTGGAACATGCAATAACTAGACATAAACAAAACATTTACATTGGTTACAGGAAGGGTAGAAATATTACTAAGTTCTTTATTGTGGAGGTAGCCTTTAAACTTAACTATTTATTTTAATGGGCACTCAAACTGGGATTTTTTTTTTTTTCAGTTCAGATTCAGCTATTACCTGACTTGTTCTAGTAAATCCCTGATCTACCGCCAACTCTAAAACACAACCAGCCCACATAAAGGGGCTGTTCTTGGGATTTGCTGGAGGAGGTAAGACAGGGCGAGGTAAAAGCCTCCTCTCCCATGGTTACTAGACCCTTACCTCCACCATTTACAGTAACACTCCTCTTTCTCCCACGTGAAGGCAGGAAGATATGAAGCAAAGTACATCACGTTGGTGGGCCAACGTTCAGCTATAAGGAACACTGCTTGCAGCTTTGGCTATCACAGGGTGTGATATGTATGTGTCAGGAATGAAATTGTCTGTGGTCTCCTGGGTATTTTGGGCCATATATGAAAGACATGATTTTTTTTTTTTTTTTTATATTGAACCTGAATCAGATATATGGTATAAAAATAATGGTTCAGCTTCTCATAAGGGGGGAAAAAAAAAAACCCAACTCAAAATTAAACCATTAAGGTTTGAAGCACTTCCTGGTCTAGGCTGGAGTTCATATCAGGTCCCTATTGAAAGTTTTGGAAAATCAATATATTTTTTAAGAAGGCTTGCTGATAAAACTTTACAACTTTGTGCAAACATAATCAACATTGTTTATCTAAAGAAGGTAAGTTTTTACTTGTGCAACTTAAAAGCCAAGTCCAGACCACAACTTTAAGTCCAAAAATAAACACAAAGCAGTCTTAAAGAATATTAATGGAATACTGTATATTTATTAATTTCTTCTCCCAGTACTCTGAAGAAGTTTCTCCTTATACTTGGCAGAGATGCAAAAGGGAATGAATTTAATCGTTAAACAAGATAAACTCATTCACACACCTATTTTCTTAGCATGGAAAAACCTGAACTTCTGTTTTGGAACAAAGTTTACTTCTACATTTGGTAAGTATTTTAGGAAGGGTTTATGTAAGTTTAATAACAACTATTAATTAATATCAATTATTATATTAAAAGCAATTTCCTAAGATATAATCAGTAACAGTGTATCTTATACAGAAGGCTTTAAATCCAGTGAAGGTTATTAACTGTCAACAGTCCATAAGAACATTCAGCACAACAGGTTATGGCTACAAGGATAACCTGCATTTAAGCACCAATTCAGAAACTGTACTATAACTGACACTGACATTCTCCAACAATATTATGACAGATAATTATTTTTCATATTCTTTAAATTAAAAAGAAAAAACATTCTACATTAAAAATACCTTGTGCAACCCCTTGTTATATTGCAAAAGCACTGAGAAACAAACTGTTCTGCTTACTTAACACTCAGCACTGAATTTCATAGAAACGCCTATGTTGCATAATGGTCTAATAAGAAAAACTTTATAGAGGATGTCTGGCACAAAGAAAAGTTAAAACCATTGTTAACTTTTTCCTTTAAGAGTACAAGTATGCAAAAATAACTTCAGAAAATGAGCTGTATTAGTGTGTCACCACACTAATACCTGGAAAATTTATTCATCAGAAACACATCTTTAAAAGTTTATAGGTCAAATTAAAAAAAAAAAAAAATCTGTATAACCTTTTTATTACATTAAAAAGTATCCTGGAAGTTAAAAGAACAAGAAAGATAATAAAGTCTAAGATGATCATCTTCTGTTTGCTACAGCTTCATCTTCAGCTACACCTCTGTTTTCATCATACTTCTTCCACCTTGAATAGATTGGGGGGGGGGGGAAATCTATCAATCACTAGTATAGAAGGGGGAAAAAAGATAGCATAAGACTCTTTCATAAATATTAGAATATTTTCATAAATATTAGAAACATATCCTCTTTACTCAAGAGTTCCCACTAATCTGTCACCACCTAATATACCCCTATACAAAGTAGAAAGAATTTACTCTGTAACATCTCTGCTATTGACACCAAATCCCTCCTTATTCAGAGCTAGAAGCTTACACTTTTCTTTACACCTGGACAGAATAGGAAATCAGAAGATACACCTCTCCACTATACACCTTGGGTCCAACGGTAGTCTGCACCCATTTTTCAGTGCGAGAGTGAGCAGAAAAAAGCCAGTTCTTGCCAAAGCTAGCTGAAGATACCCTCTCCTAATAGAGAAAGAAGACCTGACTGTGCTTTGGTTCACAGAACTTTTTCAGAACACCTCAGTCTTAAAGAATCCCTGATGCTTAAGATTATGCCTATTTGTCAGCAAACACCTGCCACCTCATTAACTCCCACAGCTCTCACTGTCCAGGGGCATACTGGAGGTGGAGAAGAAAGTCCCTGCTTCTCACATTCACTTCTCTGGGGTTTTTTGTTTGTTTTTTATGGCTTTCTGTCAAATGCCAGTGAGCATATATCCACAAAAAAAAAAAAACACACCACACCAAAAAACACTCCCCCAAACATACTCCAGACTTCCACACGTATTTATACATTCACACACACTGTCTACAACCCTTTACTCGCACACAGGTACCCATCAATTCGCTCATATATGCATACCCTATACCGTTAGCCCTATATTATATACAGGCATACAAAAGCAAGCGAACACATTCACATCATCGGCTCCTTTACTCATGCAGTCGTGCACACACCACTCCTCCCAACACGCAGCACACAGATCCCTCCCGTTTCCCTGGACACGCCAACCCCACACCCAAACCCTCCAAGCACGCACACGCATTATATGCATGCTCACAGAACAAACGTGTACACACACACACACGTATAGACTCGTGTCTGTACGACACGAACACCAGCCCTCCCTGCGTGTCGCAGGGAGACCACCCCAGCCCCACACGCCGGTCCTACACCCACGCCCGCCATTGTGTACCACGGGGCTCGCTCTCCAGTCACGGAGCGGCTTCCCCGGGCTCCCACACGGACGACGCTGCTCGCCCACCTACACGCAGGAGCGCACACGCAAACCCACACGACTCTCCGCACTCCAGCCCCCTCGGCCCGCCGCTCTGCCCCGCCGCCCCCACGCGTGTGCCAGAGCCAGCCCCACCTCCTCCCTGCATACCCACGCCCCGCCGCCTTCCCAGCCACCGCCCAGTTACCGGTGAGGTTGCGGAGGACGGTGCCGTGTGCCCACAGGCTCAGCACTTGCTGCACCGACAGGTTGATCATGGAGTTGTCTCCCGCTTCCACCTTCATGGTGGCGGGTGGTCCGGCGGCCTCTCCTCCGCCGCTCCTCAGCCGGGGGGGACGGGCGGCAGCGGCGGCCTGACGAGTGGGAGGCCGGACGCCTCTCGCCGCCGGACCGCGGGGCGGGAGGGCTGCGGCGGCAAGGAGCGAGAAGGCGGGGAGGCGGCGAAGGGGCCTCCGCGCCGCGGGGGAGACATCGAGGACGGAGGGGGAGATGGCGGCCGGGGGGAGCCGGGCGATCGGGCCGGCCACCGGCGCTTCCCCGCGGCTCAGGGACAGGGCAGGGCGGCCCCGAGGTGCGAGCCTGTGGCGGGGGCGGACGGCAAGGCCGGCGCTGACCCCATCGCCGCCTCCCTCG
>VYZW01055726.1:46309-60665 GCA_013401315.1 Balaeniceps rex
CCCTGGCGCGCGTGGGAGGGGCAGGGTCCCGGCGAGCGTTGAGCCGCGCGCCAGCTGCGCGCCCCTCCCCGATTGGCCCCCGCCACAGGGACGGGCTCACCCCACGTGCCCGTGGCGCCGCCCCCTACCAGCGCGGGCCGTTCCCGCCCTTGCGCGGCGGTGGGGCCGCCCGTGGATCGCTCAGCTGCCGGGCGAGACCGGCCCGCGGCCGGCACGCCGGGACCAGCGTCGGTATCGGGAACAGAAACGGCAGCGGCTTTTCCACGCAGCGTTAAAACACGAGGCTCCGGGGAGCACGGGCGTTAGCATCTCCGCGGCTGGCACGGCGGGGTCTGAGGCTCGCCGGCCGCCCGCCGCTGAGGGCCGGGAAGGAGACGGCGAGCTGAGGAGACAGCAGCGAGCGACGAGCGCTGGGGGGACGGGGCAGGCAAGCTGTGCACACAAGGTGAATTGTGCCTGGGAAGGCCAGAGCTGCCTGAGCTCAGCTGGCAGCGGGGCGTGCAGCAGCGGAGCGTGCAGCAGCGGAGCCGTCATCCTGACGCAACGTCCAGGCCATGCTGCGTAACGTTCCCGTCTATTCCTTTGAAACTAAGAGCTCTACAGTCAGCGTTGTTGCAGATTAAAGCCCTCAGAAAACGTGGGAGAGCTTCAGCAAATCTTAACTCTGTAACCCTATGCCAGTCCCTAATTCCTTTGCTTTACATATATGCAGTCTTTTTTTACAAAAATGCAGTCTTTAAGCTGAAAGCTGCTGTTTTCAAAGCACAGGATGCACCCTGCTTACCGATTTAAAAGCCAGCAATTTTCCCCTCTGTTCTTAAATATGTGGCCCTAAGCCACATTTCCTCACTGGCCTTTGTTCAACAGTGCTTACTATAGCACTTCATAAATATCATTTTATGTCAGCATCCTTCTTGATGTAGGGGGTTGGAGAGGTAAAGTAATTCACAATATAATTTGCAATTTGTAGATGAAGAGTCACGACAGACAAATCAACTAACATCCTGCTTGATGCTTATGACCTGATTTTTTCAGATAGGCTATTGCGGGATGTTTGGTTCAGCAGACCGCTCCCAAAGCCTTTTGTTTGCAGCTGACAGTGCTTGGCATTTCTGCAAGTAGGTATCAAGCCATGCAATGAGAAACTCGCAGTGAATGGCTCCCTCGAGGGCTCTGGGCTTGACTGATTAAGCACAGGATCACTGCGATGGAGAAAGAACCCAGCTGCTGGGCCAGGTTCCCCCTTCCGTGACTGGGGGAAGGTCCTCCCTCCCTCTTCTGCAATCCCACCACCGCAGCAACTCCAGGCCTCACAGAAAATGGTCCCCTTCATTACACGGTAGCGATTCATTTTTAGGGCAGAATTATTGCATACTTTGAGTAGTGCTCAGTCAGAAAATAGCGTGTCATGTATGTTTGAATGCAAAACATACAATGAAGGGTTTAAAAAGAATAAAGCAGAGTAACCGTTTCTAACTTCTGCAAGCTGAACTTTGAGAAAGCAAACGTTTTCCAATGCAGTTAAAAAAACCCAACCGTAAATCTGTTTGTACTGTAGACCAATGCCCCAGGAAAAAGCATGCTCCAAGGACACTGTGGTGTAATCAGAAAAACTCCCAGTTAAAAGGAATCCTCTCTAGATCCTCGGAGACCAAACCGGCTTCCCTCCCCAGAGCGATCCACTAAAAACACAGGCCAGCTTCTGCTGAAACTCCACCTAAGATGCTAAAAACGGTTGTCAAACTTCAGGCATGCAACATCTTAATTACTTGAACATTTTCTGATTGAACACCACTGACGCACTTGGAGAAGCTCTGTTGACAGTGCAGAAGTGATAAAGGGGCAGAAGACTCATCTTACAAGAGGCTGTAATTCATCTTATTTATTCAACTTAGTCCTCAGTCCATCCTCCAGCGGGTGAGCTGGATACAAATTTGAAATGCCCTTTTTGTCATGTGAAAACAAGGCTAACTGGATCATTGAGGAAAATATTGTTGAAGTATTGACTAAAGCAAAAAAAGGTGGTGCATGGCAATGACATTTCCCAGTAGCACAGCACTGGGAGGACCATGCTGGAGGAACAGAGTGCCTTGAATGAAGCAGCAGAAACAACCAAAATTCACTCCTCCAAACTGTAACTTCATACAAGCAGGGACTTGTGGCCAGCGTTTTGTCCTCAGCAAGACTTCTCACCTGGATGGTGTTGCCACGGAAGGCTTGAGAGTATTAGCTCCCTGTGGAGATTGTTATGAGCTCTGTAGGCAGCAACGTACAGGGCTACAGCGACGACGTCAAGGGGTCCCCAGCGGGGCTGAGGCAGCTCGGCTTCGGTTGCTGCTGAAGCTGTGACCCTGGGGGAGAAGAAGCCAGGTATGCTTGGGCAAGGCAAGCAAAGGCAGCGATGGCTAGAAAGACCTCAAGGAGGAGAAATCACAAGGAGGAACATGATCTTACTATTGAATCAGATAAGGTAGTTCCTTGAAGTATTAAAAGTTAAAAAAAGAGAAGTGGCCCTTTTGTAAGGGCCTGGTGAGACCACTTCATACCCTTGTGATGGTGGGAGGACGGGCACAGCAGAGGATGTGAGGACAGATCAAGGAAGGTGGCAGCATAAGAGAGGGCTCAGAGGGCTTGCTGGTAGCATGGCAGAAGGAAGGCTGCCAGGCTGGGGGTTATGACTGGCACTAAAAAACATTCCGCAGAAGTAGGAATTAGTAGGAGTAGGAATTAGGAGGAGGTTTGCAACTGGAGGAAAAACAGGGGGCGAGAGGAAACAACCCCACAAATAAACCTCCACCATTTGCCTACAGATAAACCTGACGTTTCCACTCCGGTGCAGTGTTTCAGGGGCCAGAGCACAGATCACAGAAGGCCACGACAGCTGGGGTCCCCGCCCCTCAGGCCAGGCCCTGCACCCTCTCATCCCCTTGAAGAAAAAATTTCCACTTGAGTTTTTTCAACTAGTGCTAGTCGTGCAGATTGACTGTCACTGCAGTTAAAGATCTGTTGGAGATCTTCTTTTACTGAATGGATAACCCCAGCACTGTTCAGATATCCAGACATTTTCCCCCACACACTTCAAAGGGGGGTTTTTTTAGCCTATGGTTCAAGTGGCTGACAAGACGTTACCAAATGCAGATAGTAAATGAATACTTTGGACGTTAGCAATAGAGGTTCGCGTACTTGCCCCTTTCTAGACCACCATTTTACGCACAGCAGTTACTACTCAATCAGAAGAATTGGCAGCCACAGCTAGTTGTGGTTTGAGAACTGGGTCATTCAGAGATCCTTGGCCTCGTAATCCCAGCTCTTGAAAGGCTGAAATGCGATCTCAGCCCCTAGCCTCGATGATGGATGAAGACGCCTCGACAGCGATGTAGGAGAGGAAGGAAGTAAGGTGATATCACGGGCTAAATATCGCAACTCTCCCCAGCATGAAAGCAGCCTCACAGGTTGATCTAAGCCACCAAGAAAATTGACTCGGAGCCGGCTTCCAATGCTGCAGAGGGAGGCAGAGGTGCACAGGAGACTTCTCCTACGCACCGGTAGATGGAGCGCTGTGGTACTGAAAATCTGCGCACAGCCGGCTACACCCTGGGAACAGGGCTTCTGCAGCGACGGGTAGCATCTCCTGCACGCTGCCATGGCTTTATTTGCAATATTATTTCAACACAATACCTGTGGATGCTTAGAATCCGCAGTTAGAATCTCTTTAATTAAAGCTTTGCAAGAAGAAGTCTGCTTAGTCGTGTCAGAATATCCCTCAGTAAAAGTCACTGACTTTCAGCCAAATGCTTGTATGTATTACAAAGCCTTAAAGATTGGACCCATCATGAAGTTTATAAAAGTCCCACTGACTACTCTGAAAAGACTGTGAAGTGCTGTTGTAAATAAACTCTTGCCTAAACTGGGAACTAAATTTGGTTTTTAGCATTAAAGTCTACACTGCTTAAAAGACTAAGCCACATATTTGTTTTAAACAAGATGACCACTCAGGAAAATAAGGCTTTCTTCTATCCTCTTCGTACACACACGAGTGTGCACTCATACACACGCAGCAGTTTTAAGTGAGGACTGCTGTTAATATCAACTATGCTGCTATTTACAACAGGATTTTTTTACTCTGTGTGAACACATCTCAAGGAATCTTTTCTTATGATTAAGAACATTATCAGGGTTCACATGAAGTCTAAATTATCATTTGTGTTTCCCCTTTTAAGCTGGTTGAAAGCCAGCAATTACTTGTGAAAACTGTCATGAGAAAACATTTGGAATAGGCTAGCAGAAACAACCATCTTTCAAATCATGGATACAACTAATTTCACTGTTCCCTCGGGAGGTAAGAATAAAGTAAAAGTGGGGAACAACCCTTGCTCCTTTGTTCTCATCAGTGCTATGTTCAAAAAGGTTGTTTGGCCAAAATGCAAAAAGCTTACTTGCTGCAAGACATATTTCTTTTAGAATAGTGTGCGTCTCCCCATTATTTTTTAAGTAATGTACCAGATTCTCAAGATCCATGTCAACAACATGATGCATGATAGCCACATCAGGTTTCTCATATGCTTAGGTCATTAGCTAGCAAGGACATTGTCAAGTTATTAGTTTTGAAATATCCTATTTTTAAATTCTTTGATTTGAAGTTGCTGGAAGTTTGGTAGAGAAATCTGTTCCTTCATTAAACTAATTTTTATTTAGCCCTCACATAAGCATGTTACTGTCCAGACAGTATATAGGCTTTTCTGCATAGCTCGTATATACAAACCTAAGCACTGGGATATCTGATTTGCAATACATATTTGCATTTCTTCTATGATTCAGAATTCAGGACAAATCGGCTTCAAAATAGCTAAATTTGTTGAAATACCTGTAACTTCAACCTGCACAGTTAAAGCAATACCTGTATGTATGTGTTTATAATCTGTAGCACCCATACACTCAGCTCCATCTCTCCTCTTGTTTGCTCCTCAGTCAATGCAGTCTTGAGCAGACAGGAGGTGACACATCAGCATCACAAAGCAGGACATTTCCTCAAAACTCTTAGTTTCCCCCCCCAAGGCAGCTGTGCTACACACAAATAATTTCTGTGCTTTGCAATACCACAGTCAGTTCCTAAAGCAGGTTCTTCCCCCACTGACCCAGCATCCATTGAAGTAACCTGGAAATATCTAATTGATTTCAGGGGACCTCACATTCAGTTCTGAATGGCGGAATTATCTGATCTTATTGCATCTTCTTTTCACCTGACAACTATAATTATGTTCAGTAGAACTGTCACAGGTGTTTCTAGACATTCAGTTGCCTTAGGGAACAAACAGTTCCTTTCTGTCAGTAAGGGCTACTGGTACGTATTTTTGTTCCTCTATAGTATAGACCAGTTCTATCTAGTCTTACACAGTTCTTGGTTACCCCAACACATTTGCAGTACTGATTTACATAACCTTATTGTCTATTTTATCGATACAGTCTATTTACGATAATATCTTTGAGGGCATCTCCTTCCCCTTTTTTTAAAAAAGTGCAACTGTGTTGCAATCATTTTTTTTATCTCCCCTGGTTCCTCCGGCCCTACCACAATCCCATAAAATTAAAAATCTGACTCCTGTCTTGATTTTAATTTACTGGTTAATTTGAAATTTTTGGCACCACCACAAGCCTATGTGAGTTCAGATCATTGTGAGGTTTCCATTTGAATTCCTGGAATTTTCAAGCTGTTTTAACAAGTCTTTGAATTCCTGTCATCCCCTTTAGATTTTCCTCTCCTAGTTCATAGTTCAAGCTGATCATATAAATATGCCACACAACTATGCTTTCCAAAAGTATCCACCTTTGCATTGCTGAGCAAAATGACTCAGGGTAGAAGGGAAAAAAAAAAAAAAAATCAGCTCATGCCTACAGCAAGGGGATCCCACTGTTCTGAGGAAAAGAAAACCAAAGTCATATGGAACTGCAGGTAGTTCTAACTGTTAAAGCAGTAAGTACACCGAGTCTTGCATTTCTTTTGGATCGGGCCTTGATACTTTGGAAAATTCTGTGCGTGTGATCCAATCACACCCCAAAGCGTTTCTTCCAAGGGCTTATTTGTACTGTCTTCAATACTACTACTACCTGACTTTTCAATAATACTACTTCTAAAGAGAGAAAAAAAATGGAAGTGTAACTGAGGTGCACAACCAAGAATCAGGAGACACAGCATCTCTAGAAATGACCTCATGTTGACAGGTAAGTCACGCAGCCGGATTCACATTAGACAGTATCGTGCTCTGTGAATAATAGCCCTCTTGTCTTCAGTAGGTCCCAGGGCTTGGGCAGTACTCAAAACACAAAGGGGTCTCCAAAGTCTATTTGTAACCCCTTTGGTTTTTGGTTTCTCCAATTGGAAAAGAGAGATAGCCTTACTTGCGAGGTTTAATTCACTGACAGTTTAAAATACACTGAAAGATTCAGATAGACAGCAATGAGAAGTATAAAGCATTGCCAAAGATAAATACTTTCAAGGCAGCTTTGTTATTGTTCTGGCTACCTGCCCACAGTGCTTTGCATGCAATTTAATACCACCGGTAGGAGAAATATTTGATTTACTAGATTTGTAAGCTCTAGCTGATTAAAAACACCTAAGTGGGGAAAAAAAAAAAGTGAAGTACTTGATCAGGCCAGCATTTAACATCCTGTCCAGGGCCTGTCATGATACTCAATGGTCTTAAGAACAGGGAAAAAGAGTCAGGTGAGGACGGGAATTGTGCTTTCCCACTCAAAGGACGGCCTTAGTCACTATCTCTGAGCACAGCCTCCCTCTGTGATGTGCTGTAAGAAATCTCCTCCTCCTTTGACGAGGGGAAAATTTTGCCACTTGGTTGTACAGAGCATCCAGCTGATAGAGACTTTAACTGAGAAGGCCACACAGTGCAACACCCTCTTGCCACCCTGGGTCTGGAAGCGGTGTGGCCACATTTGCATGGGGCTGTGCCTGAGAGGAGCTCTGTCTTCTGCATTTCATTCTCCTGCGCTCCCAGTTCAAGGATTAGTGCAGGCTGAACTGCATGAAAGTAATCTGCACCTGCTTGCATGGAAATGCCTTAGGTCAGGGGTATTTTGCAAGCAAATACACTCATTCACGGCCAGGCTCTCTGTCCAAAGCCCTAATTAGAGGTGCAGTTTCACAATCAGTTTAAGTATGCCTAAGGCTGCACTGACACTGGAAATGACAGTCTCACACTCTTCCTTCAGGTCCCACCTCCAAGCCAACACTAGCAAAGCTGTGCACTAAGACCACAGTAGTAAGCTGAGTGGTCTGAAAAGTAATTTATCTGTAGGAGAGGGAAGGAACGAGTCGTTAAGGTGGCAGCATTTCTTTAAGACTTTTGTGGACAGATCTGTGCACAAGTATGTCCTAAGTCCTTGCTTTGTGTGGCAATAGCAGAAGAAAAAGAATGTAATATAAACTTGTCCCTGCTAGGAAAGGCAGGATCTGACCCAAAGTGGCCAAGAATGCAATGGCAATACTCCCAGCTTACACGACGTTAGCTTTTAACTGCACCAGTTGCTACGGCCCTGGCCTAAAAATAATTCAAGTCCTGATAAGATGACAAAGACCATCTCACGATCATTTTCCTTACCTTCTGCTTGCTTGGTAAGGAACAGAAACAGTACAGTAGAATTAGTGCATACAGGTGGTGGTCATCACAGAAATGATAACACAAAATAAGTACATAAGGTGAACAAACTTCCCGAAGGCATCAGAATTTAAACAGGCTTGCTTGCAACGTGCACTGAATAATGAACCCGCTTTTAAACAATCCACTTCTCAGGGGGAAAGAAAAAAAACAAACAAACAAAAAAACCAACCACAAAATCAAGAATAGTCTTACAAAAGGGAAAGGACCACAACTAATTTAATAAGTTATTCTCTGTAGATAATTTTCCTGTCCCTACTCTGACATGGGGAAAAAGTCTGACAGGTTTCAGGTAGACATTAGCTGCCCTATCCTCAGATATTCTTGGAGAGCTGAGAGAGGAATTAATGTATACAAATACAGCACATTTGAAAAACATTAACTAAAGCCTGGAATAAACTCTTCTCTAATGGAGGTCTCAGACCTGATTAACAAAGAGAAAAGCTGAAGCAGATACTTTCCAAGGGAAATGTATACAACAGAACTATTCCAGGCTTTTATGACTTGATCTTTAAAACTGGCCAAGAAGAGATTTAATTTCGTTTACTTAAACAGATTACAAAAGGAAAATGTCTCACTACTCTACCCCTTTGTCAGACGGATTCCAGAACAGACGATTAGCTAACAGTTCGGTGTCCTGGTTTCAGCTGGGAGAGAGCTAATTTTTCTTCCTAGTAGCTGGCATAGTGCTGTGTTTTGCATTTAGTGTAAGAAGAATGCTGATAACACACTGATGTTTTAGTTGTTGCTAGGTAGTGCTTACACTAGTCAAGGACTTTCTTTTTCAGCTTCCCATGCTCTGCCAGGTGCACAAGAAGCTGGGAGGGGGCACAGCCAGGACAGCTGACCCAAACTGACCAAAGGGCTATTCCATACCACATGACATCATGCTCAGTATATAAACTGGGGGGAGTTGGCCGGGGGGCAGCAATCGCTGCTCGGGGACTGGCGGGGCATCGGTCGGCGGGTCGTGAGCAGTTGCGTCACTTGTTTGTTTTTTTTTCCTGGGTTTTGTTTCTCCCTCTCTCGTTCTCCTTTTCATTGCAATTTTATTACTATCATTATTATTGTTATTTTATTTCAATTATTAAACTGTTTTTATCTCAACCCATGAGTTTTCTTTTGCCCTTCTGATTCTTTCCCCCATCCCACCTGGGAGGGGGAGGGTGAGAGAGCGGCTGTGTGGTGCTCAGCTGCCGACTGGAGCTAAACCACGACATTCCGTCTTACAGAAAAGACGAACTTGGTCAGTTTGCAAATTGAGGAAAAACGCAGGTTGGTCCAAGTACTCTGTTTCTGTCAGCCTCTATGGGTAAAGCAGCACCATGGGTCAGGACTTTAGGGAAAAGGTTTTAAGCGTGGGTTTCCACTTCCCACTACATAACATGAAAAAACTACCCTTTCTGTCTCTACTTGTTCGCGTAGGAGCAAACAAATACAGCTTCTGTAAAAAGCACGACAGTACTGTAAGTACTAATCTCATCAGTATTACAAATGCGTTAGTAACAAAATCCTCCTAACTAGGGGCTGAACCCCTGTGCCAGCATGAACCCTGGCACGGAGCCTTCCAGACAGACTGTCTGTCTGGGGAGGAAGTTGGAGTGAGCGGCTGCAACCTTCCTGCAGCCAGAGCTACCAAAGGAAACCAGCCCTGCTCAGAAAACGGATGGTGTTAGCTGAAGAGAGCTGTGCCGCCCGGGTGCAATGATTCAACACCATCCACCAGCAGCTACTTCTGCCAGAGCTCTTCTGGAGGGTTGCCCCAGACTTAGAGCTGCCCCACCTTCACCCACCCTCCTTTCCAGTCTGCACAGCACAGTCCACACACTGGAAACTTAGTAAGTTTTCCAAGGCTTGCCCAAGCTAAGGTGTGCACTGAAGATGGAGCTTAACGTTGCTGCTTGCCTTCGTTTTGGATGGAGTCCTCCCTGCAATTCTCCATAGCCATGCAGAACACTTTTTGAACCTGTCACTGTCAGCTCTTCTGCTTCTAAATGTTTAGAGGCAACCCACTCCCTCCTCCTGCATCTGAAAGCATGCAGAGGATCTTAAAGTCTAGACTAAGTTCAAGCATCTTTTAGTTGGAAATTTAGTCTATTCCTAAAGGTTTATAGTGGATGGTGCTTTGGTCATGGCATCTTTTTGGCCGTATTACTTCTGTTTTGACTTCTGCAAATACAGTCTGGTTTTTATGCCAGGGGCTTGCTTATTATATTATAATTTCTATTTTACAGTTTTGAAGGGATTTCTAAGAAGAGAAATTCACTGCTTAAACGAAGACATCAATGCAAGGTTAGAACACTACTCAAATTTTCAGACTGAGCTGACATCTCATTGGTGAATACCATAGGCAAGACCAGATGCCTCACAGTGGTGAATTACATCCCATGCTCGTTTGGAAGGTAACAGAGCAGTTTTCCAGAATGGTTTCTTGACAAAATGATGTGGTAGTGATGGGAGCTGTGATGATTAAGATAAGCAGTTGCAGTGAAAGGTAGAGATACAGAAATCCCCTAACATAATTGAAAAATAATATTGTTAAAAGAATGCAAAAAAAAAAAGAAAATCGTTTTGTTTTAAAGCAGGACTCAAGGTCTGCGTGCAGAAATACACCTGTCTACATTATAGATAACATTCTGTGTACAAACGTAGTGCAGCTGGCACCTACCTGCTGACCTTTGTAGATAAGAATTATCTCATTGACACATACAATTGTTCTAGTTGCATATGTGGTAAATACATGCACTTGTTTCCCTCTGGACCTTCCAAGATAGTCTTCCTGATGAGGGCTGTGATAAAATGTCAACAATGCAGTTACAGAGTTGAAAGTCTGCTCTTTATTGAATCAGTACAGAGCAAGGACAATGTCTTATTACCCTGCCTCACCATTAATTTGTTGCCGAGAGGTATCTGCCATGCATTTACAGCTGGGTGAGAATGCGTGCACAGTCTGTTACAGCAGGTTAAATTAGAGGCTATGAATGCAATCTTAGTTTACTTGCTCCTGGGCACATACCTTTCACACTGATCCTAAATGACCACAGCTAAAAAAATAACTGCTTTTTCATAGGTAACCAAGGAATCACAAATAAACTCTGGATCCTTTTCAGCTATAGCTTTAAGTTTTGCAATTTAATTTCTAATGAAGCTAGTGAAGTCAAGATCTCCAGGGAGCTGTCATCTTTAACTCCAAGTGTCTTTTCCACAGCTCTGTTCCAAAAATACAGGGAGCTGAAAGTTGCTTTAATCGTACTAGTGCTGTTGAATCTGTTAAAGCTCAGACAAACATGATGTCAGCTGCAGGCCCAGCAGGGCACTTTCAGGAGATCAGATTTCTTTAAATTACAAAACCACGCTCTTTACAAGGAGCAGCAGACTTTTAATGTCAACGTTTTATAATCCAGGTCATGGTTAGTTTTTTCACCCTATACTTAGAATAACAACCTTAGCTTGGTTGACCTAACACTGCCATACAGATGTCTGACGTAGAAAATTCAGCAGGAACATTAAGCAGTGTAATTAAAGCACCTTGTGACTTTTGGATCAAGGCCAATATTACCCTGTTCACATTCAGTACTTTATAGAAGATGAAGTTTTGCATTACAATTTTATTTACAGATATTTAAGCTTGGTCCCCTTCACCTTGATTTTTCAGTGTGCGGCACAGACTGGTGCTACTTTAGGCACTGGTGCCACAATGTGGCAAAAGCTAATCATATCCAGACTCAGTAAGAACAAAATGTTAGATAGATCTTAGAAGACCCAGAAAAGAGAGGCAGGCAGAGGGAAAGGGACAGGTCCTCAGCCAGTGTACATTATGTTATGTTTCATCTTTCACTACAGACCTTACAGTTGCTACAGGGTGCTGGGAGATGTTTTGTAGGCTCTGGTGCATGAGATGAACTTGGTTTCGTCAGGTGATTGCAGGGATGGGACTTAGCAGAGCAGGTAATCCCTTCAGTTCTACACTCCACAGGGGTGAATCCCTGTGCTCTTTTTGCTAAGCAGGAAGATACACTGATGTTTGATCCGATGGTTTGCAATGTCACCATGACCTCTGCTCACTCTGATCTTCATGGGCTGAACCATAAATACAATAAGAATCCAAAAGAAATATAGAATCTGTGTGGTGGAAGGCCAGTGTCTGACACACCAATTACTTTACTCTGTTACGGGCTCCAGTATTGACAGTGATGCTACTTGTGAAATACGAAATTGCCCAACAGAGCTTCCCCTGCCAGGGCATTAAATAGAAGATGCTGATCCTCAGTGCTTAAACATGTATTTCAATATAAACTTTTTGTTCTAGGATGCTAATTGGAATACCTCAAAAACAAGAACAACTAACATAATATCATGGGCTGTTGTATGACCACCTGGGCAAATAAGTTACAGTAGCTGTGCTTGTTTTCTGCAGAACACAGCTACATTTGGTCTTTTCTTTCAGGTAGATGGGACTAAATTTTACATAAGAGTGTCAGCAGCTTTAAATGTAGCCAGATAAGAAATGCAAAGAGGTCAGCTTCAGGGAGGCGTATCCAGAGAACGTAGTCATATTCAGACTCAGTTTTCACCAGGGTTTTGCAACAAAGTATGATAATATAAACCCAAAGGGTGAAATTCCACACCAGGGTGAGTAGTCCAAAAACACACTGAACACTACTCTGATAGTGTTCCAAATAAGTCAAAGGGCTAGAGCTTAGATGGTCTGTAAGTATTGCCTAGGCTTTAGTCAGATTCTCCACATCAGGCTGAAATGTCATCCATCATGAAAACAGAAACAACAACAAGAGAAGTACAGTTCTGAATTTGCTCCATTTATCATATTGATTCCACGTCTTCCTGTTGCAGAGCCTGCTGGGTTTTACATCGATCAGCCTTGCTTTCAGTAAGCTCAGGATCATGCAGATCTCTATAGCAAGTTACAAAGTTACCTTTGAGATGATGCCAGATGTGCATCAAGTGTGAATAATGAGCTCTTTGCAGAATTAACATCACAATTATTATCACTAATACATTGTCCGTAGTCCAAAATGTGTCTTCGTATTACTAACATAATAATAGTACAAACCTAGTAAATGTCTGTGTTCTAGTTAGTGCCTATAACCTGCAACTTTTGATGTTTTAAGGCCAAACTCCTGAATTTACTCTGAATTCCTTTCTGTTTCTCATACTATATCACCAGGCACAACCATTTGCTCCCTTTACTCTAGCCTCCATATCATCTGGCTGCAACTCATTTTGACTCCTCTGCTGCCTCAACCACATACTGGAAGCAAATGAATGAACTGGAAGCAAAGGTCAAATTTCAAGTCATGCTATAGATACACCTTGAGCTGGAGGTGTACAGCAGGTCCAGAAACATGCATGCTCTTCCTTATGCATCCTATATTACTAGTCAGAAGGAAGACATCCTCCATATGCCAGTGTAGACTTTGGCTGAAAGATAATTTTATTTTGCTTTTTGATTTAGTTAGTAAAGACAACAAGGGTATTGACCTCAAGAGGATCTCTTTGGGTAGAGTGACCAAACATTGATAGAAATGTGACTAATTCTGTGTTGACTTTGCGGCTGGCATAGCAAATGACATAGGAGAATTAATGTTTCATTGCTTAAGAGGCCACTAATAAATGCAGCTGGAATTAACAATTGCATGCTGGGATGCCTAGCAGTAGTGATGAAGGAGATGTAATATACATTTAGTGCTGTTTGGTTTACAAGGCAGTATTTTAGCTGGGAACATTACTCATGTTAGAAGTTCCTTGGGAGCCAGCGGTTTAGTTTGATTTCACAGACAAGTAACATGAGATCAGAAACATTTGATCTCCTGGATATTGCTGGCACTGCTTACTGTTGCTTTCTAAGAACACAGACTTCTGTCACACACCTTCCCTTAGGGCACAAATTGCTTTCTGTCTTGCTCAGGAGTGGACCATTACTCTAATAAAAATGCAAGTACACCTTACATTATTCAGGAGGCCATCAAAGATTCTGCATATCCTTTTACACTTCTGTAAGGTATGATCTGCAATCCTCCCCCCTCCCCGATTTATACTTCAGAACAATTAGAATATTTATGAGCAAACAGGTGTTGTTTAATCAACACAGTAACTATGACTAGCGCATCAAAGTTGTAAAAGACTAGTCTGTGCACAGAAGCTAGGAAATAAGGACAGTCAGGCAGGTTTTCCTCCTGCAGGGCAATTAAATTTTGCTGAATATTTCCATGTCTAAACTTTCATTCACGTCTACAGCTTCTACCCCTTGAAAAAGGGGAAGAGAAGGGACAAGCATAATTCATAGGGATCTTATTGGGAAGGCAGGAAGAGGAGACATTGGATATGCCAATGTGCTGTTTTGCACTTCTGAAAGTGTGGTAAGAAAGACCAGAATGGTCTCCTGGAATGTGTTTTGGGAAGTAAAATGCTCTTTCCAAAATTCATAACCCAGTTGTAAGCAGAAATCAGAGGTCCATGCCCTCCTAAGGGCTTCTACTCCAAGTTCCAGGAGATGCTTTCAGGTTTTTTTTTAATGGCCTATCACTGCATTATCAGCTGCTGGTTTTGTGTGATTGTATCCAGAAAGGCCCGTCAAGCTCTTCAACATAGCATCTGCTGCTGCACAGGGGGGTGGTCAGTGGCCTTCCATGTCCTTTGGCAGGGGAAACTATTCAGCGTGCAGCACC